>CAXIVR010000007.1:86803858-86986358 GCA_964035755.1 Teleogryllus oceanicus | reverse complement strand
ATGCAAGATGAGATTTTTGTGAACCCCGTGCTATTACTGATTTTTAGGAGTAAAGTAAAATATACAATCGACTATCTGATGCTTTTAATAAGACGGAATACAATTAAATTTATGAAATATAATTCACGAACTCTAAAACACACTGGAAGCTTTTTGCGCAATCGCAATTAAACAACACTCATTGGAATAATTCAATTCCCGATATTTGATCCCTTCTTCTTCTTCTTCTTCTTCTTTTCTTCTTCTTTTCTTCTTCACAGAACCAGTGGTTCATTCCTATTCGTGAGCTTGGTATTCAAACAGTACAAACCCTGAGGAAATTTTAAAATATGCATGAAAATAATTTATTGTTATTTGAAACAAATTAATTATTTCATGTTACGTATCTCTAGATACCACTCTTCTACGTAATCATACACTGGGCGCCGAAAGGTATTAAATAAACAATAATATTTATTGGGCTAAGTTACCACTTAAGAGAGAATTTATCATCTGTCTTAGGGAACAATCAATCAGTTCGACGGAAGATGTTGATCAATGTAGGTTACCGATAATCGAGATGACGGTTTCAGCTGATATCACTGTAGAAATTTGAAACAAATATGTCCATCTCTTGAAAGCGAGAAAAGCATTTCATTCATTACTTGACAGGTTGAAACTTTTGTAAAACAAGAACAACAACAACAACAAAATAAGGAAATAATTGTAAGGTTTCCGGGTAAAGGGAGTTATGAAATTATTTGTGACGAAGTTTTCTGACTTAGACGTGTTAAAATGTGTACTCTTAATTAAATATCTACAACTAAAATGTGAATTTAACATTTTTTTATTTTCCTTTGCTTTACCATTACCATATATTTTATTTCGTTGTTTCTTCAAACTCCCTTTCCCAAACTCCCAAACAATCAATCAGTTCGACCGAAGATGTTGATCAATGCAGGTTACCGATAATCGAGATGACGGTTTCAGCTGATATCACTGTAGAAATTTGAAACAAATATGTCCATCTCTTAAAAGCGAGAAAAGCATTTCATTCATTACTTGACAGGTTGAAACTTTTGTAAAACAAGAACAACAACAACAACAAAATAAGGAAATAATTGTAAGGTTTCCGGGTAAAGGGAGTTATGAAATTATTTGTGACGAAGTTTTCTGACTTAGACGTGTTAAAATGTGTACTCTTAATTAAATATCTACAACTAAAATGTGAATTTAACATTTTTTTATTTTCCTTTGCTTTACCATTACCATATATTTTATTTCGTTGTTTCTTCAAACTCCCTTTTATTACTTTATTCCCTTTGGCCTAACATCATAAAATGTTTATTACAAAAAATGTTTTTACTGATACGATATTGTCTTCGATAGGGAGCTCCATATCACTTCATAACTTATCTGGGTCGAGAGACCCATGGTTACGGGGGAAATACGAAAACAGTTGAATGATGTTACGTATTTTCTTGTAGGGGGATTTATGAGAGGGAATTAGCAAAGGGAATTACGAGAGGGAAATGTAAAAGAAAAATCGAGCCAAGTTAACATGTAGTTAATTAGTAAATTAGTAAATCTGAAACCTTAAAATTAGATAAAGAACAATATCTTATATGGACTACGGGCGTTAACTGTTTCTAATTATCTCAGTCGACAGAAATTCCTCGAGCTAAAGGCCCTCGGTTGTTGTTGTTTTTCGCCACTCGATCTTTAGAACCCTTATAACGCCCTTGATGTATAAATAACTATTACATGGAAAAGGGACCGAAATTGATCCTTTTAAGTTTTGTGCCCTAAGCGGACGCTTACTAGTGTACATGACGTCGGCTCCACTGGCCAGTGCATCGACGCACCACTCGGCCTGTCCTCGCTGCAAGCGGCATTTCGGTTTCGGGATTCCACTGTGGGCGAAGGGAATAAAGCGACGGATTATTCTGGATCATTCGTTGTGTTTTTAAGCGGCTAATTACTCTTCCATAACAATGTTTTAATATTGACGTTGTCATGTAAAAATAACTTGTATTTTGTGGATCTGCTCGTTTGGTTGGTGTAGTTTTAATTGGATCAGAGGACGCGAGGCAGCCTTGTCAGTTGGAATGCCTGTATGCCATTCAGTGACACGAATGGTGGGAGAAATGGGGAGACTCCTGTGACCTTGGAGCTTTGTAGACTTATGTTGTGAGAGAGTAATAAGTTTATGCACGTTATTGCAACGTTATTTCACGTTATCCCTTATGCAATTAGAAATTTGAAAAGAAATAAATCATTATACGTGGTTATTATAGTAAAGGCTAAATTGGTGGCACATTTATTAAATTATGTATTTTTTGGAGTTTTTTAGCAGTTTCATGCTAGTCAAGTCACAGATTCTAAAATTATATGTTAAATAAGATACAAGTTTTGATTTTGTTCTCCTTTGTATATTTATATTTCTAATATTTTTCAATCTCTTTCAGTTTGGAATAAAATTACGATATAAATTTGGATGTATTTAATTGTCATTATTCAAAATTGAAAAGGGACTAACAATATTTTAAAAACTATAAAATGTACGTCTTGGTTTTAACTTATATTTAAGGAAAGTATCATTTCTACTTCATTTTCGGTTTTCGACGTTTTGTTGCAATTTCTGCGTGTTTAATGACCTCGTCATGGGGTAAATGTTAATTTTAATTCAAGAATACTTAATTGAATATTAATTTTAATACTACAGAATAAATATTTGATTACTTTCTTCATTGTGACATCAATATTACTTATTTTACCAATTAATACATTTTAATTTCATTCATTTCGAGTGTTGAAAGCATAGTCTCGAAATACTGTGCGACTTCTCGAAGAGCGATAACCGGGAGCGATGGCATCAATTGATGTCACTGCAGTGCCTGTGAACGGGAGGTCCTAGGTTGAAGTCCCGAAGGCGGCAGGATTTTTGACACTGGCTATTCAGCTAGATCCAATTCAATTGCTCTCTGTAGAAGAATTCTAGCGTCCAGCCGCTCTGATCGGAAGCTTTCCGTAGCTTGTCCGATCAAAGACAGACGAATGCCGGAGCAGTACCCTAACAAACGGGTCACGGACCGCGCGCGGTCTTTCCTTCCTCTTCCTTGTTTATCCTCTCTCCCTTACACACACATACACACTTCGACTAACATGCACTACACTCCCACACATGCCAGGAGACCGGTCGGGGACTTGTACCGGGAAGTTGTCCCGCTGGTGGGAGATACATGATTGGGGAAATCCCCGCTAATCGACAGTGGGTCGCCGCCGGATCATGCCATCCAATGGGAGATCGCCTCCACCTCGCGATTGACCGGGTGCGGTAGCTCAGTGCATTAACTGATGTCACTGCAGCGCCTCTGACCGGAAGGTCCAAGGTTCGACTCCTGACGGCGACAGGATTTTCGACACTAGCTTCTCAGCTAGGTCGAATTCAGTCGCTGTCGGGAGGAGAATTCTAGCGGACGGCTGCTCTGATCGGTAGTTTTCCGTGGTTTCTGTGATCAACACCACGCGAATGCTGGAGCAGTACCCTATCAAACGGGCCACGGACCGCGCGCAATCTGTCATTACTCTTCCTTGTCCTATCCTCTCCCCTTGCAGACACCAACACTTACACTAACATGTACTACACTACCACATATTCCGGGAGATCGGTCGGGAGCTTAGAGCTTGTCTCGGCTGGGGCGGTGCCTCGCTGTTGGGAGAGAGTCCCGGTTAGGGGCTAACCCCACTAGCCGACGGTAGGTCGGCGCCGGATCTCGCCATCCAGCGGGGGAAGATCACAGCCATCTACCGCGACACACACACACAGACACACACAGAGACACACACAGAGACACACACACAGACACACACACAGACACACACAGAAAGAGACACACACACACAGAGACACACACACAGAGACACACACACACAGAGACACACACACAGAGACACACACACAGACACACACAGAAAGAGACACACACACACAGACACACACACACACAGACACACACACAGAGACACACACACACAGAGACACACACACAAGACACACACACACAGAGACACACACACACAGAGACACACACACAGAGAGACACACACACAGAGAGACATGCATACATGCATACTTACAGAGGATAAGAGTTTAATTTTGATTTGAAAGAGATTGGAAATACCCTCTGTGCGTTAAACCTAACTGCAAACAACCATGCCTTTCTTAGGAATCAGCCTTGATGGAAAGCGCACTTGGACCCCCCCGTTCCATGCTTATGCGCCTTCAGATCGGCAATTAACCTACTATTTTTTTTCTCAGTAAAACAAAAACTGCTTTAAGACACTTTCGTTTGTCTGCTATCAATGTGTGTTCAAATAAGATATTGTTTTTGTAACGTACGTACCCTTTTGAAGTTCCCTTCTCCCTTCCTACCATAAACTTCCACAACAATGTGACCAAACACCCTGTCATGTTACAAAAAACGTGTACGTATTTCTCGAATGACGCTGACAAATTAGTTAAAAAGCTTCATCCTTCTTCAGTCAATCGTGTTAATTTGGACTGTCTGTAAAATATAACTTTCGGGATGGTTATTTCTCGACACTACGCAAGAAGCATACTCTTTTATTGTTTACATAGTCCTTTTTTGAAGTTTGTTGGTGTTCATAATATTGATTTTAATAGTTACAATTGTTCAAAATATTAGTCTTCCCGGTCGCGAGTCCACCCCGGGTTTCCTGTCTATCACTTAGTTGTTAACATCTCTCATTAAAGTGATAGTGTGAAATGTCATTGAAGTATTGATTTCTATGTTTATAAAGCATTTTTCTCCGACTTCAAATCACTGAAAAACAATATTGTTTGGTTCTTCGATTTCCAGTATCTGAAAAGTTTTTTAAAAATACTTTTTGAAGTAAACTATCTCACTATGTCCCCGATGAAAAACAGAACACTTCTTCTTAAACGAAATCATGCAAAATCATGTAAAAAAGGAAGAATGAATGAAATGTTGGTGGCCCCAAACACCGCAAGACTTGTTAATGAAAAGCAGCAACATTTTTCTCTCTTGCGATTTACTTTAATTAGACTTCATGGTGTGCGTTTTAAAAATCTAATATACAATATTGTTTTTCTATTGATTTCGCAAAGCCGAGGATAACAAATTACAAAAAAGCCTGATCATAGCTCGCCACAACATTGGTGATTGTAATTGCCCTCCAATAACCACAATTCTTCCGAACGCATTTGGGCCCTGCGGGCTTGGAAGCGGGGTCGGGGGGGGGGGGTGCGGGGCTGGAAGCCACCGACGCGGCCGCATGGCCGTCAGGCGACGGCGATTTGGTTTGATTTTTTGGTAGCGCACTGTGGGTCACGTGCGAAGAATTAAAAAAATGAACGGAACCTCGAATATTTATATGGTGATGCACAATAAGCTTCTATTCGAATGCTAAACGGGGGAGGTTGCATGAAAATAAAATTTGAGAAGATACCGCCCTAATTGTCTTGGTTTTCTGTCAAATTTTGTATATTTCAAGCAAATAATAATAATTATAATAATAGTAATAATAATGGTAATAATAATAGTAATAATATTAGTAATAATAATAGTAATAATAATAGTATAATATAATAATAATAATAATAATAATAAACTTATTTTTTTGTTCTTTGATAATGTTTATAGTTTATTAATTAAAGCTGTTCCACTTCAAATTTTAGACATTCAGGTGTATTATTATTGTCTTCTTTGTGATTAAATTTCATTTACAAAACTACAAAATACAATGTAAATCAAATTTAATCACAAAGAAGTATCAAAAAAATTTAAGTGAACTTTGTTTTAATTATTATTAATAATATTAAAAATAAAAAATAATAACGACAACAACACAGCCACTATATCACACCTAAAAGATCCTACAGTCTTTGATTGTCGAGTCCTGGAATCTCAGGCGAAGACAGAATATTTAAGGCGAAAGTGAATAATATTTAACACAATAAAAGCAATGATTGCACCACAACATTCCAGATCCTCCCTTCCTGAAAGTGAAGTTGTCACGTATGGTGGACATAGCAATTCGGGAGGCTGATTGTTTTTAAAATGAAACTAGTGGTACTAAAACAGCACATACTTTCTCGCATTATTTATGAATTTGCAATTAAAAAAAATCAGAGAATTCTACAAAAATGAACCATTCTTTTAAGCGCCCCTTCTTCTATCCGAAGGGGGGAAATTGAAGAAAAATTGGAACAGTTTTTAAGAAAATTGTTTTTAGAAAACTACTCTTTTTTTCAAAATTGTGATCTTCAGACCGAATTGGAAAACTTTTGAAAGTGGAAGTCACCATTGCCTTAGAAGTAATCCGGACTCGTCGGGCACCAGACCGGGAGCGGTAGCTCAGTGCATCAACTGATGTCACTGCTGCGCCTCTGACCGGGAGGTTTAGGTTCTGTCCTGACGGGGCGACACTACTTTTCAGCTAGGTAAATTCAGTCGCGTCGGAGGAAATTCTAGCGGTCGGCTGCTCTGATTGGTAGTTTTCCGTGGTTTCTCCATCAACACCAGGCGAATGCCGGAGCAGTACCCTAAGAAACGGGCCACGGACCGCGCGCGATCTTTCCTTCCTCTTCCTTGTCCTATCCTCTCCCCTTACTCACACTTACACTAACATGCACTACACTATCGCACATTCTGGAAGATCGGTCGGGAGCTTAGAGCTTGTCCCGGCTGGGGCGGTGACACGCTGGTGGGAGATTCCTGGTTAGGGGAAACCCCACTAACCGACGGTAGGTCGGCGCCGGATCTCGCCATCCAGTAGCGAAAGATCACTGCCACCTCCCGAGAAATAGAACATGCACTACGTGACTAATGACCAAAGCAGGAAACACGAAAAATTAATCAAATCAATCAATCAGTCAGGCACCAGCGACGAATACCGAAGAGGAGGTATCGTTGCACTGTAGGCCTTATTGAGAGTCTAGCATAGCAACTGAGAAAGCAGCACGGCTGGGCAGCGCTTCAATCCTGCGTAAATATTTCTGAGATTTCTATTTCCTAAGGAAGGACTCGAAGGCCCAGAAGGCGCCACGGGGGATGAGGAGAAGCAGGCGCT
This sequence comes from Teleogryllus oceanicus, assembly GCA_964035755.1. Lineage (NCBI taxonomy): Eukaryota > Metazoa > Arthropoda > Insecta > Orthoptera > Gryllidae > Teleogryllus > Teleogryllus oceanicus. The sequence continues at coordinate 86,979,263 of CAXIVR010000007.1, read as the reverse complement.
TAATGCTAATATTGTATCAAAATAATAATATTCCAAATGGTGCAGACGATATGGCAGAGATAAATTCGAAAAAATTAATCAACATCTAAAAATGTAATTTGTCGGTTATTTTATAAAATATTAATTGGTGTATAACACAATTTCCTGTGAAAGACTGAAAATATCGTTATAAATACTTCCCTGCCATTAAAAAGCGATGAATATGTAATATTTAATTATAATCGCAAAATAATATACTTACCGTCGCATACCAAAATACAGCATCATGAAAATACGTGCATCATAAAAACAAAAATATATAGGAAGTTACACACCACTCATATTATTTATACGAAACAAACAGCAAGTTGCACATTGTGAAAAGAAACAAAAATGTTAAATCCTTTTTTATAATATAATTATTTATATTTATTAAGAGTTTTTTCACCGAATACGATCTGATGAGTTTTTCGCTAGACGTTTTTACAAATCTTGTGAATATGAATATTGGGCGGTTTTTTCAAATAAATCCGAGAATAGCGTTCAATCTTATTATCTTCATATATTCAGAATAACATTTTCGAATTTCCTCCTCTTCATTTGTACGTTCCACCTTGTATCATCTAACTTAGTGCTAAGCATAATCCACGACTCAACAATTTAAACTCCCAAAGGATTTTCATGATTGCAGCGATCGAAGAAATAAAAGATTTATCAGCGTGGTAGTAATATAAGTTTAACAAAGATACGTAAACCATAATGAAGTGAACACGAACTAGGCTAAGTATTGTAAAGGTTTGTAATGCATTGAACGCATTAGTATTAATTTTATTACAAATGAAAAAATGTTTTTGTCGCAAAGAAAAGGTAATATTAGCAGGTTTTAGAAAACAAAGTTTGTGGAAGTGAAACGTGCTGAAATAACTTCAGTAGTTGCTATTGTAACGTACCAAACATAAGACTCAGTTATTTTATTTCGACCAAATTGCTGCAATACCTAATAATATTATAATTTTAATATTGAATTTTTTTTTTTTTTTGGTTTATATATTATAATTTGTTTACATATAGATTATCTGGAACTATAGCTGGGAGTTTAATACTTCTCAACTGGAGGTGTTAAAATACGTTTTTTTCTTAACTGAAGATAATACATTTTTGTGTCTGCCTGATTGGGGTTCGGCACAATTTCGGTGTGCTTTGCCCCATCGTGCGGCGTCCGAGCGAGTGCAGCGGGGTGGGGGGAGCGATGGCCGGTGTGGCTGCGGCGCTAAGCCCACTTGGTGATAACGGGCGCGGTGAGCGGTGCTGATCCTTCCGCACCCCTCAGTCCCGTCCCCCTCCCCACCCCCAGCCGTACCGAGAGAGGTCGCTCACTGATGTCACTGCAGTGCCTCTGGCCGAGAGGTCCTAGGTTCCAGTGCCGACAAGGACAAGATTTTTCGACACTAACTTGTCAGGGATATCGAATTCAGTCGCTGTGTAAAGGACAATTATAGATGCCGGCTGCTCTGATCGGTAGTTTTCCAAGGATTCTCCAATCAACATACCGGGAGCTCAGTGCATCAACTGATGCCACTGCAGCGCCTCTAACCGGGAGGTCCTAGGTTCGAGTCCTGACGGCGGTCGGATTTTTGGCACTAGCTTTTCAGCTAGGTCGAATTCAGTCGTTGTCTGGAGGAGAATCCTGGCGGCCGGCTACTCTGATCGGTAGTTTTCCGTGGTTTCTCCGATCAACACCAGGCGAATGCCGGAGCAGTACCCTATCAAATGGGCCACGGACCGCCCGCAACCTGTCCTTCCTCTTTCTTGTCCTATCCTCTCCCTTTACACACACACTTACACTAACATGCACTACACAATCACATATTCCGGGAGACCGGTCGGGAGCTTACAGCTTGTCCCGGCTGGGGTGGTGCCTCGCTGGTGGGAGAGTCCTGGTTAGGGGGAAACCACACTAGCCGACGGTAGGTCGGCGCCGGATCTCGCCATCCAGCCGGGGTAGATCGCCGCCATCTCCAGAGAAAAAGCATGCACTACTCTAATGGGACAAATGACCAAAGCAGTTGACGCGTCCGGAAACACGAAAAAATCGAACCAAACCAAATCTGATCAACATCAGGCGAATGCCGGAGCAGTACCCTAACCAACGGGCCACGGACCGCGTCCAATCTTTCCTTCCTCTTCCTTGTCCTATCCTCACCACACACTTATATCCACTACACTACCGCACATATCGGGAGACCATTCAGGAGCTTAAAACGTGTCCTGGCTGGGGCTGCGCCCATCTGCTGCAAGATACCTGGTTGAAACATGCGTTGACACGCCTGGAAACACGAAATAATCATTCAATCTATTGACGAGTCTTTAAGAGGTGAGAGTTCTGTGACGTATATACTTCGATTCCTCACTTCGTCACAGTTGTAAGTTTTAAAAATTGGTGGGAGTTTCCGGCTTTGCCATTGTTAACTACTGTTGCAATTTCATAGCTCCTTGGCAAGAAATAATCGTTATAATTAAAGTTTGACTTTCCTCAACTGGTTATAGCAATTGGGCGTATATCGGGAGATTCTTCATGCTAAGTAGCGAAGGGGCCGTAACGGTAGTAGGCTATTGTGGAAACGAGCAACATATTTCCACGTAATTATCAATGATAACAACTCTGATCATGTGTTGAAATGTGAGGTTCGAATTTTGTCTGAAAGCTGTTTCTTCTTGGGACTTTATCCACCCTTTTTGGCGAATACGGATGAACGTTAATAAGTTAATTCAGGAAATAGCCAAATTAGGACTTTAACCTTAAAAACTACATACTTTTAAGATAATTTGTCACGTGTGCCTACGACCTTAGAAGTTGAAGCGCCCTTAAGCCCTAATCACCGTCCGCAAATGAGACTAAGCCGGACGGCACGTGTGGTGTGTGATGGCTGGCGGTACTGATCCTCGCCGCGAGAGCTTCCTGGCTGCTCTCTAAAGAGGAAATGGCCGCTCCACGGCGCGATTGTTTGGGGGCGGAGTTATTTCGTAGCTCCATTAACCTCTCGCGCCGCGCCGGTCGGCTCTTCCCGGCTTCCCGATTGCCTAGTCCTCCTGGACATCCGCTCGCCTGCTCATCGTTACACATGTGGCGAGGATCACGTAAATTCTGCGGATGTCATTAATGCCGGGCTTCAATCAGGAGGTCATAGGGTTCGAGTCCCCACGCTGGAAGGGTTTTCGATACTAGGTGAATAGGTCTAGGTCGATACTAGGACCGGTAGGGTAGCTCAGTGCATCAACTGATGTCACTGCAGCGCTTCTGTCCGGGAGGTCCTAGGTTCGAGTCCTGACGGCGGCAGGACACTAGCTTTTCAGTTAGGTCGAATTCAGTCGCTGTCTGGAAGAGAATTCTAGCGGCCGGCTGCTCTGATCGGTAGTTTTCCGTGGTTTCTCAGATCAACGCCAGGCGAATGCCGGAGCAGTACCCCACCAAACGGGCCACGGACCGCGCGCGATCTGTCCTTCCTCTTCCTTGTCCTATCCTCTCCTCTTACTCACACACTTACACTAACATGCACTACACTACCACATATTCTGGGAGACAGGTCGGGAGCTTAGAGCTTGTCCCGACTGGGCGGTGCCCCGCTGGTGGGAGAGTCCTGGTTAGGGGGAATCCCCACTAGCCGACGGTAGGTCGGTCCCGGATCTCGCCATCCAGCGGGGGAAGATCACCGCCGTCTCCCGAGAAAAAACATGCACTACACTAACGGGACTAATGACCAAAGCAGTTGACGTGCCCGGAAACATGAATCAATGAATCCATCCATCTTTTATTATTATTATTATTATTATTATTATTATTATTATTATTATTATTATATCAGGAATCCAGTCGGGGGCGTTGAGCTTGTCCCGGCTAATGCGGATTCCCTTTGATGGGAGGTCGCGGGAATTCGGCTACCGACTCCGGCTCTGGTTACAGCTGATTGTTGCGCCCCCCTTCTCTGGCCTCCTGGTTGTTCAAGCCTCCTGGGCATCAGTTCGACCTCCCATCGGCCTTTCTCTGTGATCATGAAGTCTGTAAGGAAGGAGACTGAACTCCGACGGCGGAGGCATGTACGAAAATCGTCGTCAGCTATACTTGTTTCTTTTTCTAACGAGACAGCTGAGGATATTATCTTCAACATGGAATATGGCATGGCTTTTCGCGTTTTTCTCGGTCTTGCCGCCAGAGTCGCTTGATCTGCATAACTGTTTGATACGGTCGCTATCATGCGACATTTTGCGGGAGGACCCAGGAAGTCGGGAAAAGCCGTGCCATATTCCACATTGAAAATACTACTCTCAGCTGCTTCGTTAGAAAAAAAAAACAAACAAGTATAATCGCTTAACTTCAGCGATACACGCGGTCAATGGGAGAACCTTTTAAGGTAGCTGTCTACCTGAAAAGGGGGTTATAGAATTGTTGGTATATTTTGTTTTCCCTTGTACATGTAATTTATTTATGCTTTTAGAGACCATATAATATTTTTTTTCTTTTTATTTATACATAATTGGCAGAAATTCAAGTTTTTACTTCAAACATCATAACTCTACCACAAATTGATATATTTTGATAATTCCTCTTTGAATTATTTACAGTTGAATATTCTAGAGAATAAACTAGAATGGTAAAGTTACTGTGAAAACTGTGGGTCAGGATTTGATTATTTGAGAAAAATATATGTTGATAAATTTGGACATTTCAGTTCATAATACTGAAACTTGAAGTGCCAGACTCACTATTCTAGTTTATTCAATATATCAAATCATGAGTCACATGCTACAAAAAGAATTATCTTATTATCTTTAATAGTTAATGATTTATGATGCTTGACATATATGAATGTGCTGCAAATCTTCCATTGGGGAAAATCCATCTGAAGCTCACTCACTAAGGGCTTCACAGGTGACTCTAGCTTCGAAGATAATATTTTCTCAAAAACTAAGAAACATAGTAAGAAAATGTTTGAAGGATTTAAAAGAGAATAAAGCAGCATTCGTCCCCCAAAAAATTGAAAAACCCGAAATTTTACAATTTTTCATTATTTTCAGGTTGACAGCTACCAGCTATTTTACCTTATTATATGGTGATGCACAATAAGCTTCTATACGAATGCTAAATGAGGGAGGTTGCATGAAAATAAAATTTGAGAAGAAACCACCCTAGTTGTCTTGTTTTCTGTCGAATTTTGTATATTTCAAGCCAATAATAATAATAATAACAACAACAACAACAAATTCACAAAGTACCAAGAGCTAGCAGATGAGATAAAGAAGATTTGGAAAGTAAAAAAAGGTTCAGATCCATCTCCTGCCAATTTCTACAACCGGAATAATACCAAAATCTCTCATGAAACATCTGCAAGAATTGAATATAAAGCATATACTAGGAACAGTACAAAAAGCAGTCATTCTAGACACCTGTCACATTGTCAGAAAAACTGTCACTGATGTGCCTGATATGTAGTGTTAGAGGTCCTGGAAGTAAATGAAGATCTTGCCCGTTACTTGCTCTGAGCCGTACGAGTGAGCCTAGCCACAATGACTTGTGACAGGTGAATGTTTCCCCCCCCCCGCGGTGGGAGAAGGGCATAAGTCATAAATAATAATAATAATAATAATAATAATAATAATAAGTAAGGCGGCAAATGTCCACCAAGCTCATGTGCCAAGTCAATGCCACCTGCACTTACACCTAAACACACTAAAAAGTGGATGACGTTAGTGAAGTGTCAGTTCGCGCGTCGGTATTGGTCGAAACGTTATTGGTTGAGATAAATTCATTCTCCGCGTGGTGTCGCTGAAGCTGGGTGTATTTAGTTAATTGCGGTCGTTTTTCGTACATACCCCAATCACATGAGTTGAAACTTCTAAAAGCCTTCTTTGCTCTAACACTTCTTCAAAGTTGGAAGTAACGCAAAATTCTTTTTACGGCAATTTTAAGTGCCTCAAAGTGATAAGAAATGAAATTTTTAAAAAGAATTCAATGAAACCCCTAAAACGTGGCTTCTTACAATTTTATCTCATCTTTATTCTTCTTTATATCTTGTAGCCAGTCATTTCTACATTTTGGATAATCCATAAATATTTATCCGCGTAGTAAATTGAGATATTATGAAGACCTTCTACACCGCAAAAAGTTGTTCGACATGTAAAAAATATTGCCGTGATAAAACTAGGATACGTATACCAATTCTTTATTTTTAATAACTTTGCTCATATTAAATATATTATAAGTTATAACTTAATATAATAACATATATTATTACTTATATATAAAAATATAGGATCTAAAGAAAGTTTACGAAATAATTTGGAGAGTAATTCCCATTCTGACCTGCACATCGTCCCTTATGAAATAATCTATCCCACTATTTCTTTGTTTTTCAATTACCTGTAAACATTTTTCTAAAGGATCCTCTGGGGATATCCTTACTTTATGGTTTTTGTGTTCTAAATATTTCAAATATTGTTCTTTCACTATTCCTTATACTTTATCTTTCCAAAAATTTTTAAACATTGCAATACATTGAAAGGCATAATTACACCAACAAGAAAAGATCTGAAAAACGCCGAAACGCTCATACCAAGAGACACGTTATCGTGAATACAGAATGGGTGAAAAGTCAATGTAACAACTTCGAGAATGAACTTCGTTCATAGAGAGAAAAAAAATTGTTATCTACATCATTAACGTGCTTTTTCGAGGTTGTATGCTCTGTTTTATATTTGGTTTGACGTCCGGCATTCGTTTGGTCTATTTCAATTTGATACGCATGACAGTGCATAATTACAGAGGTCCAATACGCAAGAAATATGAGGCTAATCAAGCCAAGAAATTGCGATAATATTACCCTTAATTATTTTGTACCCCTTCTGCATTTCATGTGCTTCGCATAGAAATGAGGCATAAAAGAGAAAGGTGTAATTGTTTAAAATGTACACAAATATTGCTTGCAAACTGTGAATCTCAAATCTGAAGGGAAAATGAAAACGTCATTACAATTAGCAATCTCCAGTTATTCAATCTGTGAGTTATTCTTTCTCGTATACTGTGACATACCGATATGTCACGTTAAAATAAACTAACATTTATTTGTAGACAATATGGTGGAACATGCATTACGAAATAGCACGAGAGCTAGAGCTTAGCAACGACTGTGAATAAACAATGTAGTTTTTGTTTTTCTAAATGCATTAAGAGTTTTCTGGATGCCGAAAGTAGAAAATTTGGGATTGGGCGAAGAAGTTCAAAAGACGATCAAAAGGTCAGCTACACCAAAATATAACGAACGTATGGATTGGCTGGGTGAGAGAAGGACGGTCAAATGTTATGAAAAAAATGAAGGTAGTTTTAATACGAAGTCTTCGAGGATGAATCAGGCAGAAAGATTTCATTCTGCTCGAAACGCCTTCTGAACTGATCGTATGTTCGTGAGAGGGAACGAGTACAATCGAGATAGAATTGGGTTATCAGTGAAATTTTAAGGACAGTGAATGATATTGCAGATATTTTGATGTGGAAGCAATATTGATGTATAAATTGGAACTTTGTCGGGAGTGGTAATCGAGTTCGGGACTATGTCATAGGACGTAATCGGGACTGATAATTTTGATAGTTGGAGACCAGCTTGGATAGGAGCAGAAGAGGATTTCTTGGAACTTTGGACTACGGTAATATCGCAAGATATTTCGACTGAGAAGTCTACGAGGGACATCAACGAAGAAAAGATAAGTTAACCGCGGTATAAATTGTAAATTGAAAGATATCTTGATCAAAGGCCTAACTTAAATTCATTAAATTGTTTGATAAAAAGGTAAAAATAAACTTTGTTGAATTTTGTTCTTTAGAAAAGAAAGTGATCTTTCATTTAGTCAATCCAAACAGAAATGAACTAGGAATAGAATCATTCTATTTCAGATTCCCAGCTGCGCTGTATAGTCGGCGGATCCTATAATCCATTATAGAGGTAATAAGGATTATAATATATCGTGACCCATTGACCCAGCAAGCCGGACGCTAAGATCTTTAGCAGATATAAATGTAGAGAGAGGAAAATTTTGGTATATCTCAATACGTATAAGTTATGTAATACTGCGGAAAATCGATTTCAAGATTTCAACGGAAATACACGTTTTGGGGCCACCTGATGCCGAAAAAGTGTTTTTTTCTAAACGTCCGTCCGTCCATCCATCCGTCCCTCCGTCTGCCTGCCTGTCCGTCCGTCCGTCCGTCCGTTCGCCCGTCCGCCCGTCCGCCCGCCCGTCCCTCCGCCCGCCCGCCCGTCCGCCCGCCCGCCCGCCCGCCCGCCCGCCGTCCGTCCGTCGTTCTTCCGTCTGTCTGTCTCTGTCTGTCTCTGTCTGTCTCTGTCTGTCTCTGTCTGTCTCTGTCTGTCCTTCTGTCTCTGTCTGTCTCTGTCTGTCTCTGTCTGTCTCTGTCTGTCTCTGTCTGTCCTGTCTGTCTGTCCTGTCTGTCTGTCTGTCTGTCCTGTCTTCTGCCTGCTGATGTCTGTGTGTCTGTCTGTGTGTCTGTCTGTCTGTCTGTGTGTCTGTCTGTGTGTATGTCTGTCTGTTGTCTGTCTGTCTGTGTGTATGTGCGTATGTGTGTCTGTGTGTATGTCTGTGTGTCTGTCTGTGTGTGTGTCTATCTGTCTGTGTGTATGTCTGTGTGTGTGTCTGTCTGTCTGTCCGTCCGTTCGTGAACTCCACTAGCGCCTAAACCACACGTACGATCTTTTCCAAATTGAAGTCCATCTGACTAGTTTCCATTGCCCTGCGCCAGGATGTGAGGTGGTGTGCGAGCTGTGGAGCCGCGAAAGCCCTCGCCCTCTGGGGTCATGGCAGTGGAAGGGGTTGGAGGGGAAGGGAGAAGGGCCACGCCTAGGGAGAGGGGACGAGAAAGGGTGAGGGTAAGGGCAAGGGCGAGGCGATCGAGCGCTGATTTCATCCATACTTGAAGAGGCCTGCAACATTAAGCGGCCGCGACAAATGGAATCGGCACCGCAGCCAGTCGCCGCCTCAGTCCGATTCTTCGCCCCTCCTGCCCCTCCCACTCAAACTGTCTCTCCTCCCGCCCTTCCCCCGCCCGACGGCCACGCGGCCCGTGCCTTATGTTGCAGTCCTGTTTCTTCGTCTCCGCTGTCTCTGCTGTCCTGCCCCCTTCCCCCCGCCCCCCGCCCCTTCTCCCCCCGTCCCTGCCCGCGCCGTCCTGTCCTTGCCACCAGTTCGCTGTCCTTCCCCGTTGCTTTGTCCCCATGCCCCTGTCCGCTCTCCCTGTCCTATTGTCTTTGTCCCCGCTACCCCTGTCTCACTCTTGTCCCCGTTGTTCTTGCCCTTTGGCCCTGTTTTTGTTTCGCCCGCGCTCTATGTCCTTTCCCCTTCCTTTTTCTCAGCTGACCTTTTCCCTGCTGTTATTTTACCCGCTGTTCCTGTCCCTCTGGTACTGGGCCCGCTGGCTCGTCCTTGCGCTACCATTTGCTTTCGCCACATCCGCTCATCGAGAAAAAAAGACGGGAAATTCCCCCGATAGCCATTCTCTGTAGTTTCATACTCGTAATACGTGTGGTCAGTGTGATGTGGATTGATTGTTGTGCACGACAGTCTGTAAAAATTGAAAAAGTAAGGGATTTTAGGTAAAATATTTATTTTACAATACGTTCTCAATTTCTATGCATATTTGGACAATTTACATAATTCACTGACGCCAAATTTGAACGATTTTTGTTGAAGTCTTGGTATACATAAATCGAATGATTTAATTTAAAGTGTTTAGGGATTAGGTTAATTAATATAAAAAAAATTGTAGTACCTAAAGAACTGTTTTGTTCTAGATAGAAATAAAGTCTCAATTTACTTGCAAGACGTAATTCTGTGAGTTGGTGTGAATGTTGTTTCTAATTCTAGAAACACTTTTTCAACCATCGCTAAATAAGTGCCTATGAGACTAAAGGAAAATCTGTCGTGTTCATTGCAAAATTGGAGAAAAACTGGTAAAAAAAACCCGCACATATTTATCCATGATAACTAATATAATATTAAAGTTTACTACTTTACCTACTTACCTTTGTACTTGGAATTGTAAAATTTAAAATTATTGGTGTGAATGCAAATCAGTTTACAAATGCTTGTTGGTTGACACCCAAATATAACCGAAGGTTTTTAAAGAAAATGAGAGATAATTAAAGTTCACTTTAATTCTACATCCTTCTCACGTACATAACTATTCTATTTCATATACTTTTCCCCCCTCTTAGTTAATATTTCCAAACAATATATATTTAAGATAATAGTTACAATTGAAATCATGGAACACAACAAAGTGTTTTGTTCCAATATTGCAAGTCAATGACATCTACTAAACTATACGAACAAGAGTAGCAATTGCTGCTGAAACAACCGGACATCTGTTAAAATCACATTGTCCAATGAACTCTTGTATGTTTCGTTTATTATTTAGAGCGACACATTGTACTGTATTTAATTACTACCGCCTGCTGCACTCAGCCCCGGATACACACCCACCCCATCGTCTATTTTGCAGTTTTTCGACGTTTAATCAATGGAAAAAAGAAACAAACGGTTACATGGCTCTCGCATTTTTCGCATGAAGAGACGTTTACTGCCTGATTTCGAAGCCCAAAATCGCGCTCGGACGCGCCTCGTGCTCCTGATGCAGCTGTGCAGCCTCCGACAAAATGCACTTAATGCGTAATAGTAAAAACTGGTCATCCAAACGTATTTAATCGGCACTTACGCTCTCTAAACTTGGCAAACAAATTCAATAATTTGTAGTTTAATCTGTACAGATTCTTTTGAATGAAGTACATACATAAATACTAATTGAAATGCTTTGTTGTGTATTACAATTTTGTTTCATATTTAGTATCAAATTGCAGATTAATAATTAATATTCTTATTCTTCATTTTGATTCATTCTTCAAAGTATTAATTGCAGCGGGTGATTTCTTTACAGATTTATATAGAAAAGGTAACGATTGCAGCTGTAGTAATAAAAAGAAAACTCTAGATGTATTCAACATCAGTTTTCTGTCTTCCTATTTTTAAATGTTTTTGCTCTATTTTCGAACAGCGTTTTTGTATTTAAATACTTGTATTTGAAATACTTGTTGTAAATACATTTTGTATTTGAACAATTGTAGTTGTGAGTTTTTTGGACATGCATTTTAAAAAATGTGTTTAAATACATCTCTAAAATGCATATCCAAAAAACTAAAAAAATGCAGTTCTTTAAAATCCATTTAATTTTTGAATAAGTATTTCAAATATAAGTATTTAAATACTATCCAACCCTGAGTGCAAGTATTGTTCACAAGATGATGATGTCAAATAATGAGAGGTGCTGAAACAGCAGGAACTTTTGCGCACGTGTTTTTAAGCAAAATTGCGCAAAAAGTACGCGCATTTACGCAAATGAAGCAAAATTACGCGAAATTACGCAAAAACCAACGATGCGTAGTTTAGCCTAAATGAAACTATTAGTTTATGTTAATGCGAAAGAAAAGGCAGCAGTCATTATTGCCTTCTGTTACCAGTGCGGTGTTGCTACAATGGGTTACAAGTAACAATTACCGCTAATTCGTATGGGTTACACATTTTGCCCAATATCATTGTTAATAGCGTTAGCTAGGAAATTAAAATAGATACAAAAATTATAATAATTTAATCAATATTTTTATATTTATCAAAATTACTCGGTTTTTCATGCATTACTATTTATTCCCACTTGAAGCAAAACGAAATTATATATTCCTTTTCACATTTAACTCCATTGAAAGTAAGTTTTAAATTATTTCTGAAGGTTCATATGCGTTCAGAATTCTTTCAAATTCAGTCAGCTTTCATACTGCCTGAAAGTTCATTCCCGTCTGAGATATGGCATAATATTCTGATGAAATACATCTCATAACTCCCAGAATTTTAGATTACAAAAAATAATTGTACGAATTATAACAAATTCCACCCACGTGATGCTTGTAAACCTCTTTATTAATCTAGAAATTTTACCATTACCTTGTCTGTTGATTTAGGAATCAGTGTTTTTTTAAAAAATGACTTACATGAGGACGGGAATATATGTTCAGGAAACGCCGATGTCTATAACTATAGCACTCGACGTAGTAATCATATTCATCAGGTGACAGTATCAACAGTTTACTACAAAAAATTCAGATACAATACATGTACATTATTTTACACTTTGCCTGATGACATTAAACGATTATTCCATAGAAAAGTTTAAATTGCAAGTGAAATCGTTTCTGCTGCATAACTGTTTCTATACAATTAGATATTATACTGGGCATTAAAAGGAAAGTAACACTAATTTTAACTGTGATATTTAATACATTATTTACCATTTGTATTCTATAATTCTAAAAAACCTGTAACAAGTATTGTACCACAGCTTTTGGGACAGTTATCCTCATCTTGATCAGGTTTTTAGTCCAGTTTTCCTGATTCTTTGAGCAATGCTGAGATGTCCCCTTGTTTTGTTTCTAGAGATACATATACCTTCGTTATCTGTACACGGTCTTCTAGAATTCAGTAGGAAATATAGATATTCAAATTATCGTTCTCCATGTTGTCGCGGCAAGAATTCCTTCACGAAAGACATGATGAGGAATAAGAGTCCCAATTTATTGCTTATTTACCCTTGAAAATAGATTTTATTACATCGGAGCGAATGTTTTTTTAACAAGCCTTGCAAAAAAAATCATTTTCTTTCTGTATTCAAAACTCAAGTAGTATAGCCTTAGGGTAGGGATCACAGAATTATGAAAACGTGCCAGAATTAACCTTCCCCATAACACGTCACACAGGTTTTAACAGTTTTTGTCGTAAATATAAATGAAACTCGCAACATAACTTGATGAAGAAACGAACAAAGAAATATGAAGAAGTATACAAATTCTAACTTACGTAGCATCCAACGGCTTAGCATCACTATTCATTTTACGTTCTGAAAGCGCAGAAAATTGGGAGCGGGCGACCATTTTTGTTATCATATTACTCAAAAAATACTCATATTTTCGTAAAAATTCAACATGACCTTATTTGAAGATCTGTTTTTGATCGAATGGACGGACACACAAAGGTTTTGCTGTCAATCGATTTTTCGGGAACAAGGACCAACAAAACAGAGATTCTGGCGACATTACGTGTTAGTGGATTGCTTTTTCTAAATTTAGCAACTGGATTTATCCACTTTTTCGTTATCATAGCCCTGTAATAAGAGTTTTTGTGCTGAAAATTCGCCGTTTTTCGCGCAGCATTACAAACGTTTTTCCTTCTGAAGCGTGAAAATTAAAAAAAATTGAGGAAAATACTGTTTTATTTAAGGAAACGGTGGATACCAACAGTGTGACATATATTTTCGGCAATACACTTTAGCAATCACTGTTTGAAAAGAGACGGGTGTCTAAGTCTGGTATACGTAGCCAGGTAAGTAACGTTTTTAGAACGGATATGGAACTTACAGAAAAACATACGGAAACGGAAGTACAAAAGTCGAGAGACTGATTATTGACTGTACCTCTTGTAAAATATTTTTTTCTATTTTCTAACTACAAATACCATAGCAAATGAGGAAATCGTCCTGATCAAGAACTGACAATATTTTAGCAATCTCTGGTAACTAAAAATTGCTTTCAGGAATTTCAAAAGTTGGTTATATTTTTAATTTAGGTTATTTATGTCGGACTGTTGAATACTTAATGCACGCTGGCTGGTAATAGTATTTAGGCTTTTCATTCCTCTATTCGACTCATGAGATCAGTGTTTTTCCAATATTTTTCTTTCATCGATCACTTTTAAACAAATTGTTTGTTTTATCGACCCTCTTATGTTTCTCTATAAGACACAGCATCCATAATCATGCCACAAATAATTGCACATAAAGATGACACTTTCATACTTCAATATTCTCGAGTTTTTAATAATCGAAGACGCTTCCATTTTTGTGTAGCTAGTTGAGTAAGTTTTTAATCTTCATTGAAATACAATGGTTCAAAAATGTTGAGGATTTTTTAAGTACTGACCATTAAATTTCTCCAGTTCGTATTGTAAAGAGTACTTTCTTATGCGGTAGAGTGTCGTTAATGTGGAATTATTATTTCTTGAATTTTTTGAATATCCAAATTCCTCAGAATGAACGATGGATATGAAAAGAGAGAAGCAAATTTGTTATTATATTTTTGTTGCTTTGTATAAAAACATTAAGTTGCTTAGTATATTTTGTTAATCGATGGGATCTTGATTATCCTGATTAGACGCAGGTTCGTATTTGGGTATTAACCCCTTAACCTGCAATTAAAACATGAAGTCCGTTGATGCTTGATCAGCTGTGACTGTCATCCCAATCGGGAGCTTCAACGTCACTATGTTGACGTTCAATCTTCCGAATGGATGACAGTGTCACAGCTGATCAGGTGTCAACGGACTTGATGTTTTAATCGAATTATAGTTATAATTGACCCCTTAAATTTTTCACCGACACCCAGAGGGTCTATTCCGACTCCGTTGAAAATCTCTACATTAGTTGAGTAGAACAGAACATGAACGATCATTTAGTTATCCTTTGTGTCTAATATGTTCGAATAACTATGAGTACATCATTAAAGTAACGGAGTGGAAAGTTACAGCTGGATCGTTCATTCAAATTGTCACTAGCTCGCGCGTCCATCCGCCACCGCGAAAGGGTGCACTCGCGTCGTGTTTCGGACAAGACGTCGATTCATATTCGGATATTGACCCCCAATCGATTCCTTCATCATCACTGACTCTTTAAATTTTATTCGTCCCCCAGGGGGTCTACCTCGACCCCGTTGAAAAGCCTTGCTTTAGATCATTTACAAAAATGTACAAAAATGTGTTTTATCATTTTTGTCTAATATATTCGTGTAGCGTCACGTTGGCGGCCGTGGGTGGGAGGAAGAGCGGAAGTATTCCATGTCCGCGGGTTGAATAGCCTTCGCGCCACGGCGTTGGGATATATTTAGACCAAGTGGACGTCAGCTTGTCCTGGAAGGTCACGTGGTAGACGCGAGCCTCCCTCCTACACCAAGGACGGTCACGTCACGGCTACACTCTAGGTATAAAAACGAGCCGACGAGCTCACACGGGGGTTTTTGTTTTGGAAACCTCGCGCGATGCGCAAAACTTAACGCACAGGCTGGAGCGTGTCGTGCCTCTTGCACGGGTGACGAGGTCACGGTAGTGGTGCTGGAGAAGCGTCATTGAAGGCGGGGCCTCCCTAGCTATGTGGGGTATCCACAGGAAAATACTCAAAAGTGTGTAGGTTCGGAGCAGAATTTAGTTATTGTACATACGTGTAAATCAACTTGTACCCTCGCTTGCACAAAAAATGGGCGATGTCCTGAGCCGAACTTTACCAGAGTTTTCCGACCCCTGCCCCGCCCTGCGGGATCGAGCTGACCAATCCGCTTTAGCTTCATTTCAGGAGGCGGGACTATTCATCTTGAACATTACAAAATGGCGGTGATGGCGAGTTATATTATAGTAAATATTTGAATATAAATATTAAATCAACCAACAGTTTTACATAAATTTTTGTAAATACATTTAATTACATAAATAAAGGCATGCAATTTCCAGTAAAACATATTTTAAAACTGTTATAAACGGGTTTTGCAAAAAATAACACTGGACAACGACTATTAAGCTCCATGTCTACATTTCGTCGTTTATTATTGTAATATTTAAAAAACATAAATTAGCAATCCTGACAAGATATTTGATACACATAGTTATATTGATCTAGAATATCCACTTTTGTTTTTAATATGAAAAATGTATTTCTTTATAACGTGAGGCAGAGCTGCCTGCGTTGCCTCCAAAAAGCCCAATTTTGACCCGCGCCTTCGTTCGTCGGATTGAGGATTGACACTGCATCATGCAACACGATGGGACGGACATCGATGTTATAATGCAGTGAAACCTGTTCAAAATGGAAACGACAGAATTCCAATTTAGTTCTTATTCAAGTGCAGAGTTCGAACACTTGCTGAAAATAATCTTTTGTATCCCGTTTTATTGCATCATTATACAGTGATTTATTTTTAAAGCTTCGAAAATGAAATACCTCACAATTACAAACTTTACATTACATTTATTTCGCTAGTATACCTCTGCCCGTGCCTACCACTTGTGATACGCTGAACGATATTTCTGTACAAACATTCGTTCACTACGCTGTCATGAGTTAGAATATTTAGGGTCTCTTAGCAGCGTTGCCAGACGTCTCGCTTTTGAAGACTAAAATTAAATGTTCCGCGCGGTTCAGCCAAAATCACGCATTTGTAAATTCTTTCGATTTGAATTGTCCAATGCAAAATAAATAAATAAATAAATAAATAAAAAGATGACAAGAGACAATGCACGCGAAATAAATCTCGAGGCAGAAGCGGGATGTTCGGTCACCACATGGGGCAATGGAGTAATAGAGCACAAATATCTAGAAGTGCGCGGAAGGGTGGCGGATATCCAGCCGCTCCTACACGCTCGTATCAAATGACTTTGGGACAGATAGGTGGCTTCAGCAAGAACATTCGTCTCGTATTATATGATTTCTTTTTAATAAGTATCTAATATCTTTCTTTCTAGCGTTATTTTCTCATTTATTATTATTACTATTATTATTATTATTAACCTGGTTTAAATCCATTAAGGGCATAGCCCTCCTGCATGCAGGGAGGGTGATTCTTAATAATACCTTTAAACCCCGGTGTCGTTTCTGCTAGGGCCCTCCGCGATTCTATGTACTTCTAAATGGGTCTGTCGCGAGCTGCACGTGTGCAGGTGATGCCTACTTCTTGATTTCGTCTGTCCATCTCAATACAATTAAGTCATTGTCGCTACAGATTCCAAATAAGACTGACGCTATATAGACAAGCAGAAGGATAAAAAACAAAAATGAGGATAAGTCTAATGCTGTCTGGGTAGTGACGCAGGAGGCGCGAACGCGGAGATGCTACCTGGCGGTCACCTTTGACAACTGACTAGTTAGGCTAAATGTACCGACAAATGCTTAAAAATCAATAGATCGCAGCACTTATCACGGAATTTGCTAGACCGATAACGTCTGAAGAAATGGACCATTTCCCGATCTGTAAGGGCATTGGACTTCTATATTTAAAATAGAGATTTACGCTACGAAGCGTTTTTCAAGAAAATTTCACACCATTTTTAAATTTCAAATGGATTCGAGAGAAATTTAAAAATGTGAGCTATCGCGATGACGACGTGCTTCCTGAATCAACGCCGTGTCAATCATGCAAATCGGATGATTAGGAGCAGCGTAAAAATATTTCAAAACACCTTTCCCACCCCCTTCCCGCTCCACACTTATTGCTTGCAGGCCTCCACCACGCAGCCGAACAGCCAAGCCACGGCCTGCGGCGGCGCGAGGCCAGACTTTGACAGGCAAGCTAGGCAATTCGGTTTACGCTTTCGCCCGCTTTCAATCTCAGCCATTTCTCAGATATCAAACTAGTGATGCTGTAACACAGCAAATTTTAATTTTTGTCAATATCGTTGTAAACTGCCTCCATACTTCCTTCAGCAGTAGCGTAAACCGTTTTACGTGCTTTAGTAAATGCTCTGCACATGCATGTTTTATTTATTGTGTCAGTATTCATGATATTAGTAATTGTAAGAATTTGTTATTGTGGTCACTGTAACCTAAGTTATTGGTTATTATTTCATATCTAGTGGTTTTGTTAACTATAATTTGATCTATTGCGGTTTTGTGATGTGAGTATTCCGTGTAGTACGTTCACTGTAATATCCCAGAAATTAAAGAGTGAATTAAATTGAGAAACTGCTCTTTCCTCTAGGGATTCACTCAGAAAATCAATATTGAAATCCCCATGCAACAATGGATTTAAAGAGAGATTACTAATTTTGTTCCAGTTACCTCAAAGAAATTGAAAATACCTAAAGCTCGCTTTGTTGGAGTCTGTGCATGCAGTAATAGATAATTTTAAGCGTAGTAAGATGTACGACTATTAATTCAAATACTTTTCAACTGCATATAAATTGAATTCTGACAAAGAGGTAGAATCCATATTATTTTCTTGTAAATGAACCTCCGTAAGCAGGGATCTATTTTGGCTGATTCCCTCGCTCTACAGTAGATCCTGAAAGTAAAAACTAGGAACTTGCAGGTGTGTTTAGATCATTATGAGATAACCAATGTTCGGTAAGCAAAGACATCTATTTGACTCAGATCACACTGTAATGCTGCCTTAATAAATTCAATTTAATTTGAAAAGAGATTGCACATTATGAAGCATTATTTAGATCTTTCCATGTACCTACGGATGCTTTTCTGCTGCATCTGACTGTAGTTGCTATTTATTTGTCTCATTTTTACCTCGAGTGCGTGGTGGGCAAGTATCGTGTCCCAGCAGTGTTAGGAGGTGAGGAAGGAGGGGTTACAGATGTAGGGAATGAATAATGGGAGAGAGTAGCTTAAGGATTAGTTTCAGGGGATAATTAATTGGATTCATGGGATTTCGGAGGATGAAGAAATTAGAGATGTAAGAGTAGATGATGAACATTAGATACTACATTGGAAGGAGATATTAGTAATTTTAGAGCCTTCAGAATGAAACGAACATTTGGTGAACTTTAAAATCTCGTAGCTCTGTTACACTATTTTACTGGAGGAAAATAATTTAAACAATTTTATTTAAGAATTTTATAATCTCTAGAATTTTAAATAAAAATATTTGCCCCAGTATCTATTAAAATGGTACTACGCAAAACTAAAAAATGCCGGAATTTTTTTTGGATACCATATCGTTTTCTGAAGTATTTCGTGTAGAAAACTTGGTTTCTTACTAATAGAATATAAACAAAGTAGAAAAATAAATTTTCTACCTGAACTTTCATGAGGTGAAGTGTGTGTCAACAACACTCCTAGGAAAACGTCAGTTAACAATACACAACCTTAATGGGCACAGTGAAAGTAACTTGGCTGTGAGGTAAAGTCAAACAGGTATCAAGCATGCTAACTGTAAAAAGAGTGAAGCGATTCCCATGGTGAGCGAAATGATACCACAAAGCACTCGCAAATAATCTCTCAGGTGAAGATCGCGAACTTTTAGGCTGCAAAACATTTAACAGACTATTTCGCAAAGCCCCTTCTAATTACGAAAACAAAATATCAGATGCTGAATTTACTTACAACTCTTGATTCAGTGTTTTTGATTGAAATCTGAATAAACATGTGTTTGGATACATAATTAAAAATTACTTGTTTTTTTATTTTGTTCAGCTTCTTCAAACAAAACACGCACTGTTATTTTTTTAAAAAGTACATGAAAACGACTTACAGTGACATTGATCTGGCAACGCTGTCCCTTACCCTCTTCAAAGCATAAAATATTCCAAATAAAAGTATGAAATAGTTTTTGTAATACATGCAGCATAACCCAACGAGTGAGCGTCGGATATCTAACGTATGGCGTTCGGTTTCATCAGGTCATCCCACAGATGCAAGGCCGAAAATATAAAATAATGAAATTTTTGAAACTTATTGAGCTCGTCTGAGATATTTTCTTAGCTCATCAAGATCAATCATAACTAACATTTATTTAGTTTCTTGTCTGAAAGAATATTACTTTATTTGTTAAAATTAGTTAAAATGTCTATGGCGTAAATTTGGGCCTAAGACCGTAAGGGTAGTTGAATATTTAAAGTTATGCTGATAGTTTCTGTTTATATTCAGTTGATAAAATTATTCCTTTTATTCTGAAATCCACTATTTAAAATACTAACTAAATTAAAAATATAATAATTACAAAGTTATGATTTACAATGATCGAAAATATATTTTCATCAATGGGTATTGATTGAATCTTAGATTGCGAGAAATTATTCGAAACCGATCTGTAGCACTTTCTAGAATGCTGTTGCGTCGTAGCTGCTCCAACAATGACCACGGCCGAGGATGGCAGTGGGGAAATTGTGAGCGACGGCGAAGCCACTCGCAGAGACGAAACCTTCACTTGCGGAAATAAGGTAATTGATCATACTTGTCACTGTCATGAGAAATTCATTAATGCTAAACTATCATTAGTAAAACATTTTAAACCTTTAACGAAACGATATTTTGTATAATGTCCAGTATTTTTTCTTGAAATAAAGCATTCTACGTTTTTACAGTAAAAAGCTGCTTTTCAAATGTTCATGCATGCACCCAGAGCCCATTCGCGAAAAAGAACACCTGTCCCCTTATGTAAATTTACTGTAGAGCAGGACCGAATCACCGGCCCGTCACAATATATTCTTGGATTATTCACTGTTGTTCCATGACGAATGAACCTTAAATTCTCTTCGATTATATGTATTTATATAATATCTTTATTCTATGAGTTTTACAAAGTTTTCCTTCGTGCGTTTACAATAAAAAATCAATAATACATAAAGCAATGAAATGATTATTTAATTTAAGAATAAATAAAAAAACACTTCTTAAATAATTATATTTTTACAGGTTTCTCTATTGCTTGTTTCATTATTTAAAGATTACTCCGTAGCTACTCGCAGATATAATAGAACAAGATTCATTTCTTTCTGGAGAAAATAAATTAATTTATTATAGGTTGTTAGAAAAAAGGAAAAACACTATGATAATTTATTGATTTTCTTGCCTGTGATAAATCAAATTTTAGCATAACATTTTTCATCTGTCGCAAATTTGCTCATTAGAATACAGCCAGACACTGGTACATATTCGTGATACTTGCGTGTTCAGGGATCGAATTTGGCTCTTATGTCTGTCTTCTTGCTAGTGCAGTGGCCAAAAACGACGAATTACACTCAAACCATAACGCGCTGCTCGTGTACGCATAGTGACACATTTAACATTTTTGTACTGCCGGAAGAACAACCATACTCATTTAATGAACAGTTTAACCCCTGGAATCTTTTCTTTGATAAATGCGACAATCTTTTCTTGAAATATTTGTACACTTGTGACATCGTGTTAACGATCGTCCAATATTCTCTATTTTGATTTCCATCTCTCGTTTGTAATGTACATACGTTTTTCTTCAATAATACCCTTCAGACTGATTGTGCAAAACAAAATTTTATTTCTTACTGTAATTCAACAATACGATGCAAGCATTTTCTGTGAGCGATGACTTCAAATTATTAAAATGTACAATTGCTGTTTAATTATCGTCATCATGTAATGAGTTTTGCCATGTCAGAACTCCTCGACAAGTTCAAGAAGTTCGCTGATGCGTCGTCATTATTGATTCTAATAGCATGCACTGCTGATTTGAGAAGTATCGCATACAGGGCATGTGATAACCTCTTCAATCTAATCTTTGTTGAGGACATGCAATTGTCGTTCGACGTTTTGGTGTATTGTGCAAGCACCAGATGCAATGCGTGACTAGACTTCCAGCAGAAGGCATCATTTAGGTCTCAAAGAACAGAAACTTGAAAATCCTACGTGGCTCTCTGTAATCAATTTTTTAAAACCATGACATAATTCTCACAAATTTAATAACAATTGTTTTTGTCTGTGTTGCTTGTTGCAATTCTTACACAATATCATTTGCCAGGTAGGGTACCGAATTTCCACACATTTCATCACAATAGAAATCAAGAACTTGTTTCTTAATTTCGTTAGATAAGACGTTACTTCCGCACTTCGGATCTGGAAAAAGCAAAACTCCTTTTCCGTGAACGAGTTCTTTAACAGCATTTTCAGTTGCTCTCGTAACACCAAGATCGTCTTGTACCGACTGTTTCTGTGAATTTGGAACTATCGACAACAAACGAATTTTCGAAGCATAAGTCTCGACCGCGCATAAAATATTGTTCATTATAGTATCATAAGAATCTACTTTTTATTCGTATATACGGAGTAATATACGTAGTATAGAGAAAGTTATGTAATGCTACGGAAAATCGATTTCGAGATTTTAACGGAAATACATGTTTTGGGATTTCCTGATAGCGAATTTTTTTTTCAAAAGTCTGACCGTCAGTCTGTCCGTCCGTGAACACTACTTGCGCCTATACCACACGTACGATCTCTTCCAAATTGAAGAATCCCTTGTTAATCTGACTCTAGTTGAAGCTTTGAAATTTTGAAAATCATTCTCATTTTCATTTTAAATTTTTACTTGATTTAACTCCCCCGTATGTGCGGTGTTTAATATGACGTAAAGTTCATTTTCGTGTACTCTTTTGTAGTTTTTTTTTTAAATTACACAAATCTATTTTTTAAATATCTCTCACTCCGTTTATATGGACGTTTTCATCGATTTGTATGCGTTATTACAATTGGGAGAGGAAGTGCTTCAAATGATAATAAATGAACTCTTTCGAAAACTAAAAAGATTCCTGTGAAACAGAGCTTCAAATTTCGCATTTACAGTAATGCTTAATCGCCATTTTCTTAAAAACCGCTTCAAATTTTTCAATAAAAAATTGTATTTAGGACAAGGTTTTACTCTTTAAGATTCTTGAAGTAATATTTCGGTTGTACCACTAGGAAAGCAAAAGGTTGAGAAAAGTTTAAAAAATTTACTTTACGCAACGATGGTAGCTGGATAGTGAATGGAGCAAAACCTTAAAGCGAGACCACACCTAGGAAATTAGAAGACTATACTACGAGAAAGTCTTTGCTATTCTGTAGCACCTCTAGTTCTTTTATTTCACTCTCTGAAAAGTCAAAATCGTCGCCGAGATCATACGCTGTTTTTATCTTTTTACTAAATGTCTTTGTTACTTCATCTAATTTGCGTTTAAGATAGTTCTTTGTGGTATGTTCGTGCTTATTTGACAATTCAATTGGTGGTATTTGCAAAACGTTCAAGACATTTAGAGTATTTATTGGCAAATTTATGAATCTTCACTCGAATAATTAGACTCCTGAGAAAACTTCTGAGAATCACTTGCTGATCTTAATGACAAGGAACTGCCAAGTTCTTCTTGTAACTCGGAAACTGCGCGACGTAGTTTGATCGTCAGTTGGAAATCCTTTTGATGTCGTCGGTTGATTCTTGTTCTCAAGTATTGAAGCAATTTTTTTTCATTGTTCGTGCGATGTAGTACAAATTTTCGAAGACAACATGTACTTTTATTATTGTTCATTTGTACCGCGGCATCTAGACTTATTTCTTGAAGGCCAACGACGATTTTTCCCATGTTTTGAATACGGATCAAAACAATGTCGTTGATTCGTACTGTACTTGTAGATGTACTTTTTATAACGTATAGACAGATTTGGGGCAATAGGTTCAAAGTGGTCCAATCCTAAGAAACATACGGTTTGATGAATTTTGAACGTAAATATCTTCATTTATGTGTTAACTAATTTTCACACGTTACCTGTTCTTAAGCTTAACCCTTCAGTGGTCGCGTGGATTACTATTGTAATCCAGTCGTATTCATTCGCTGATTACAGCGAGAGTTGACAAACTTTTGGCATGGACTTTTCAGTACCTTTCGTAGAAGGCCTCAGTTTTCGAATTATAGCAAAATATGACTCAAGTGAATGCTGCTGCACTAGCGAAGTTCAGGAAACGGCGAATTTTAATAGTAATCCACGGGACCCCTCGTGGTTCAGTGTCTGACTTAGGTCAGACGCTGAACATGACACTCGTTGTAATCGATGCTCTGAATGTTTATGCAAAGTACAACAGTTGTGACAGATTGACCAGAAGGGGATTTCTAAAGGATCTTGATTTGTCCTTTACGAAACCAGAAATGAAAAGTAATCTCGAGGGAAAATCTGTACCGACAGGAATAAGAACACACGGGAGACTTCTACTAGGAATCCGAGAATGGACCGTAGGTTCAGCGGAGTCAACAAACGGCAACGCAGAACGTTGTTATCTCTGTGGACGTCAACGAAACGAGAGTACTCGACAGTTCTGCGAAAATTGTGTCCAGTGAGTGTGCCACATTCAGAAAATCTCTGGGATATTTTGCTGATGTTGACACTGAAACACATTCAGAATAGAGGCTCCAGATGTTTAAACGATGTTAAACTAATTTATTTATTAATCGCAATGCAAACTATAACAAATGCACACGAATTTTCAAAACATGTACTCGCATGCATTTTATTATATTTGTTTGAAGGTATAATACCTGTATTTTTGTTAGCATTTCATAAATTCATAGTATATCAACCATCTAATAAATTATTTTTGTATTTTGTAATATTCAAAGTTTTAGATACCATTACTCATCCATATTGAACTATAACAGGCTATTCTTTTGTAAAACATTATTAGAAGTTTTAAATGTATTTCAATTGTAATCCATGCGACTACTCGCGTTCCAATGTTTAGCGCGACCGTGAGTTAAGAACGTTTATTCAAAGCTGACAAGTCGTTGTAAATAGTGACATCACCACTTTCGAACACCGTTGTCTTTAATCCTGCTCCGATATGACAAATTTGAACTGAAAAATGATTTCCATTATGACCGTGAGCATTTTCAAATGGACATTTTTACGATACTGAATGTGTAAATGTACTTTGTTCATTCATTGGTCACAATTATGTGAATTCAATTATCAGGAAAATTCACAACTTTCTCGATTTCTACAATGTTTCTTCTACTTTTTTATTTTTAATAGCTCTAATCGAGTGTCACCTTTCAATGTTTACATGGAACATAAGCTTTACGTGAAGTGTACGGTGATTTTCAATGTATTGAAAGATGGCGACACTGCGCATGTCGATAAAACTGTTTAACTATTGATTGCAAAATAAGCAGTCATTTAGTTTTGCTATTGTAAATTGCAATCAAAGGATTAGATTTCAAGAAAATGCCGTAGGTCGATTAAATAGATTTCAGTCAACACAAATGTATTAAAATTCAGGGTAAAAAATTAAAAAAACGTTACATTGCGATATATCATACAATAATAGTGAATAATTCAAGAATATACGGTTTTCATCGACTAACACATAAATGCTATTCTTCAGTACAAAAGTCATTCTCCAGACAAACATTTCCCCCATAAAGTTGAAGTCCAGACCCAAAGTGTAGGTCAAAAAGAATGAAAAATATGTGTAAGAACACGTCGTATAAAATTACTGAAAAAAGTCATTTTTACCAGTAAATTACGTTTTTTAGGGAATAGATCGATATTTTCGTCAAGTTTTGAGAAAAAAATATTTCTCGGGAAATTTCCCATAAGAATCATCGGTAGTCATACTTTTAAAACGGACTTTCATTGCTTATAAATGTAATTACAAAAAATAATGATGGAAGAAATGAAATTATGAAAAAGCCTTTCTTTCTCTGGCAAGTCTGGTCGACTGAATAAACCTAAAACGTCAGGTTTAGAGTAGTTTTGATAAATCAAAATCTATGTTGTTTAAAATAAAAATCAACTATTTCATGTCATGTCGAATCCATGACTGGAATTACCTGGTTATTTTGTAATCAGTATGATGGTTTAATTTCAGAGAAATTGGTTATATCGTTGCCTAGTGTTTACTTTACATTTTGTCTTAAATGTTACCATTGCAAAAACTTTGTTTTGAAAAAAGTACAAACATCCAGGGCATGAAATGATGCGGGGGTATCAAATTTTGATAACGGGGACAAACCACATTTCTGCTATGAATCTGGATTCTCAAGTCCGGTGCCAAATAAGATAGCCCCAATGCGCTCGGAAAGAACATCTCCTGTCTTTCGGTGATCTTGAATCATCTCAGCAATTCCCAACTGACGAAGTGGTAGTAATATATATTACATAATTACATAAATATCTAAAATTGAAGTAGAAATTTCACAGTTAAAAATATTACTGCCAAAATCATTCAACGAGTAATTCTCTTAAAATGCTCCATCACATGCATGGCTGTGACAAATGTTTAGCTGGACGTAAATGCATTATGCTAATGCCTTGCAGTACGAGCGTTTAGGGCGATAGATATTTTTAATGACAACATAAGCAAATGAGCGTCGCTCTCGAACATATTCTTGGTGAATTATCAACTGGATTGGATTTTGCAATTGAATGTATTTTCATTATATGATTAGAAATTGTTTTCTGAAAAATTGCAATTCAAAGTCTCTCATTAGACGAAAAATTGCATGGGAATTTATAAAAATAATTTTGAAATTCTGTTCATGATGTGTAACTGAGTGAATTAAGCCATCGATTCAGAAAGATGAAAATGTACCGCCAACACCTCACGTGAGCGTTGTAAAAACTATAATATATATTTAAGTAGATCAAAGTTCATGCGACTCAACGTTTTTAGGTATACTCATTTTCGGAATGAGAAATAGTTTAACTACAAACTGGTACACAGAAACATATGCATGCTGGTCATAAATTGAATTTTTGTCCTACCATCTTCTAGCAATGAAGGGCTATTGTCTATAATCTGATTGACAGTCTAAGAACTTTTCTTTACCTTACTTGCATTATAATCTGCGCCATTCAAAAATTCTATTTTGAAGGGATTACTCATGATTTGTGCAGAAACATACTTATCAAAGTGCATTGTTTGTTCCAGACAACATGACTTTTCCATCGAAATTTCGGACATGTAGTTGAATTCTAACATGAATAATTGCACTAACATTAATTTATTTGTCACCATTTATCCCATGCATCGTGTGTTTAAAAAGGTAAGGTTATAACTCAATTTGGTTGTCATTTTGCAATAATTAGTGAACAAAACACATTATATTAAATCAAAGATAGAATAGGAGAGAACTTAATTACAGAATTTAACTTTACGGAATAAAATGTCAGGAATGTACCAAAGAGTGGCCATTAGGAAAATAAAGTTGAGCTAAAAATTAAGTCTCAGAGAGACACAACATAAACATCAAGAAATCCTTTAGAAACATAATTCAATATCCGCCGTGTAGAAATGAAGCCTTACTTTGCGTATTTTGCAAATGTGAATGTTATATGAGGAACAAAGGCAATTTCAAAGAACTGATTTTGGAAACTCTATCAATAAAAAACAGTAATTGTTTGAATATAATTGAATAATCTGTTTAAAAACTTACTTAAAAGTTCAATCCTCTATAAATTTGATACTAATTAAATATTTGTCATACATATTAACTACTTATGTCATTAAGGTATACTATTGCTGTTCTCTTGACTAACAGAGTAACTACTTCTAAATAATACCTACCTAGGTTATCTTGTTTGTTCTATAGCTTCCACCAATAGGCTACCACTTTCTAATATTTATTATTATCCCCCTCTCTCCTCCACCGTCAACTGTAACGCCCAATGACTACTGGGCTGGTCAGAGGAAACTGTTAACCTGGAAAATTTCATTTGAAAACCACGATTTTCCATTATCGCTAGTTTGTCCCCCCTACATTTAGCATGCTGTATTCACATTGTCGTATTCCAGGGTGTGTGATCCTGAAATCTTGAAAATCTGGAATATATGAAAAAGCCTGGAAGACCGGCAAAAAGCAGAGAATTTGGTTTGAGACCGGGATTTTCTCTTATTGTCAGATTTCTCCCCAACATTTAACCCAAATTCATACAACATTGTATCCAGTAAGTCAAATTCAGCTCAGTACATCATAATGGCGAGTGTTAAAATCCAGAAGTATGCATGAAGTGCCTTAAGTTTTCTTGAGAGGATTGCGAAGTTCTCGACTCACGTTATGCAACTTCAAACGCACGCTTGTAATTTTATGGGTGTGCTATACACAATAACACCTATGGTTGCCTGTGGGTTGCACGACCATGGACGAGCTATTTGTCGAACAACGTCTCTGGGAACTCAACAGATGAGTTTAGATTAGTTTTTTAAAATTATTTATTAACACTATTACAATACATGTAAGGTTGAGTTTCAACTTACGTCGCGCCTATTCTTTGATAACATCGGCAGTACCTCTTTACTATTTTTTCGATCGAAACGACCATGTTATTACGTCTATCATATTCAACAGGAATTTTAACTTATTTTGTAGTAGAGCGCAGTCTTTCCTTATAGCCTACACGAAGATTAAGGGTCGTTATTATGAAGTTCTGCTAGCAGAGCTCTTAGGGGCCTGCCATCTCCGGGAGCGCTGGGAGGACAAGGGCGACTGGAATTGGCTAGGGATCGTTCATAAATCCAGGAATACCCGAACACTGGCAGCCTGCTGGGGCATGGCGGGCTCAGGCAGAGGTTTATAAATACGAGGGCCTAAGGTGACAGTGTCGAATTCTGCAGGAGCACGAAGAAAATGAACATGCGGAGATCTTGACGGGGTTGCGCATAAATTCGACTAGACCTATTTCTGTAACTACGATGTTCCCAAGGCAGCGCACGTAATAATAGGAGAAATTAAAGTTAAAATGTCAGTACAAATTTCTGGTACTCAATTTATTCAATTTTTCTTTCATGTTAAGTATTAGAAATAGTGCTAATATAATTCCAACAAAGCGCCTGTGGTGAATACCAGCGTTTATTTCAATAACCAGAACAGTAGTAATTTCAATCTTGAACAAATGAGACGTACAATAACCAGCGATCAAAATGACTTGAAGTAGAAAATTAATTTGTTAGTTTGAAGAGTTAATTTTTAACTCAATCCTGCATATTTTTATAAGAACAACTTAATAGCTTCCAAAACATCTCAAGTTATGTTCACGAGGCGCAGTAAATTAGGAGCGGGCGATTATTTTTGTCGCCACAAATTACCTAAAAATACTCATATTTTCACAAAATCCAACATGACTATATTTCAAAGTCTGTTTTTTTAGTGATGTATACTTCATTTAAACTTGAAATGCTACAGATAACAGACCTTCTCAAATAAGGTTCTAATTTCCTTGGTGTGGACTGGCTTCAGGGTCTTACCCCATCTTCTTACCGGTTGCCATTTGTCGTCGCCCAAAATAATTATTATGAACAATTTCTCAACGTTTTGGTTTCCTAGTAGTAGAACCGAAATATTACTTCAAGAATATTAAAGAAGAGTAAAACCTCGTCCTAAATAGAAATTTTCATTATAAATGTGCCGTTTTGAAAAATGCTGATTAAACATTAATGCTCAAATGCACCAGTACAAAAGCTCCTTTTGACAGGAATCTATTAAATTTAAAAACTTCATTTAGAAGTAATTTAAGATCTTATGCTGAGAAAGTTAAAAGAATTGGATCTTCACATTGATATTGTAGAAGACACAGATGTTTTTAATATTTTTCAGTTTTGAAAAAATGGGCAAATCAACCAACATGAAGCCTGCACCTTTCTCTTAAATGTCTTTCACGCTATCAAAGGTTCAAATTTAATCGAAACAAATTTTGTCTTTTTTAAGAAAACAACAAGTGTTGTGTAGAAGTCAATGTTCGACACACAATTTCGGAAAACCTTCTCAATTTTCGAAAAATCGAACATGACATTATTTAAATATGTTTTTGATGGACACATTTCGCTAAGAAAGAAAAAATACCTTCATAATTGTAGTTGCAGCAAGACCGCCAAAAACATTGGTTGTGATTTTTCAAAAATCACTTTTCAACGAACATGAGACCTGAACTCTTAAACGTCCTATACGCTATTTGAGGTGAAAATTGAATGAAAAGTGTTGATGCCGTCTTTGAGAAAACAAATTTCAAGCAAAACTTAAAATTGCCTATATTTTATACGAAATGAAGCGAAAAATATTTAAAATTTCGAAAAATTGTATATTATTTAAAAGCTATCGTTGAGGAAAAGATTTCATTAGGCGAAAAATATCTTTATAATTGTAGTTTGTGGAAAGAGGTCTATTTGAACATTTGCAATTTTCCGAAAGTCAGGGTTTTCAACGTACATGAGATCTGCGCGATTCTCTTAAACTACCTTCACACTATCCAACGACAAAATTTAATAAAAGGCGATGGAGCATTTCTTTGAAAATTTTGAAAATGCCCCACGAGTTTCATATAGGAAAAAAAATATATCAGTGTTATTTAAAGACGCGACCTCGCCAGATCGATAAAGGAATATCAGTTTTGAAAAATTGGCTGAACAGTTTATCCCTAGCGTTGTTCTCAGACGGATGGCCAGTTTTGCCGGAAATCAATTGGGGATTTGGGTATCAAGAACCCACAAAACATGGATTCTGGCCACATCACGTATTAGAGGATTTCTTTTCTAAATTTAGCAACTAGATTGATCCACTTTTTCGCTACCAGAGCTTTGGAATAAGAGTTTTTTTGTCGAAAATTCGTCGCTTTTCCCCGCAGCATTACACAATTTTCTCTTTACGTCGCAAGCCACAGAAGATAAACGCATGTTGTAATGTGCGAAAGAGAACCTGACAAATTTATATTCTCATACCTGGAAAAGCGGGAAATGACAAGGTTCAAGAAGCCAGATCGCTGGTCACCCTGTATTCAGTAAAACGTTAGAAGTGCCTCATGGTCCTTGACTAGCACATCACACAACTTCAAACATTCGCGCATGTGTAGGTGCAGCATAGTTATAGCATCGTACGGCTGTCAAAATTACATTGCCATCGCCGACCACAAGATGAAAATGCCCAGTAGCATAACAGCTCAAAGCTGTCAACTTCTGCTGCGTGGGCGTTGGAGGCTTATTGCTATTTGAAAGGTATCCCGGACGCGATTCTTTCTCTTCCAAAACCTTCAGGGGCACCTCCTCCAACATTCTGCAACTGGTGACGAACTGAGCATCATCCATAAGTCATAAAATGGTTTTTATGTTGAGAAGTGCTTGTTAGAGATGGTATGTTTTCAATCCAGTTCTCAAAGTCCAAGGATATCTCTCTCGTGGCCATTCATAACACGAGTAGTGCTACTGGCGCGCTTGACTCCGTCTAATGTACTTTTCTTTCTTTATTAAAATACTTTTCTTATTTATCTACACTTCACTTTTAATGAAATACACTATGGAAAGAAATATGTAATTGTAAACAATGGGCCTTTATTAAAATCCGTCCGCATTTTCTTGAGTTCTCATTTTGCTAGAAGTGAGAGTAGTGGTGGTTGGTTATTTTGACGACAGGAGTCTAATATCAAATTAAAGCTCATTTTTCGATGCGAAATAGTTTTCTGTGTATAGGAGCGAACATATATGGTTATCATTTTGTTAACGATGCGTGTAGCTATCACTTACTATTCAAGTAAAGTTAGTAAAGATGTTAGAGGGTAAGAAAGCCAGGTTGGGAAACTTGCGCATATATCACCCATGCATCACATTAACAACAAAATAATGAAATAACTAAGTCAACGAAATACAGTATAGGAATGGTTGGACAGTATTTAAATACTTGTATTTTAAATTCGTATTTTAATTACATTTTGCATTTGAATAACTGTATTCTTCAGTTTCTTGGACGAGTATTTTAGAGATGTATTGAAATACATAAAATAGGTGTGTATAAAGATAGAAATATTAAAAGTACTTGAAATATATATAAGTCCATACACAGTTTACACATCATACTCCAGTTTTAAATGTTTTTGAAGTAAAATAAATAAACAAATAAGATAACGAGGATAGTTTATTTTTGTTTGATACTGCTAGGGAATGAACCTCATTGAAACAAAAATAAAAGCCCCTTTCATCTGTTGAATTCTCTTCATTTTTAAATTGCTCATCAACATAATTAAAATTGGTGGATAATTTTTTGACAACAAAAAATTACGTTTCTTCCTTATAAATAGAGCCCAGCCAATGCCCTGTTTGCATATTTTTCTTCATTCATTGTCTTTTAGGCAACTTACCACAATTTCAATGCCCCACCTCAGAGACGGCTCTTTCCAGGGTTTTAAAATGGCTATAAACGCCTTATTTAGAGATAATTGCCTCAGCGTTACGAACCTATAGAAGCCTTCATTTAAATTTACTCATCTCTTGACGCTGTCGACAAATTAAAGGAGATGGAGATAAATATTAACGATGACCTGTTGTCCTTATTACTGTTGTATAGCCTGCCGTATAGCTATGAAAACTTCCGGTGTGCAATAGAGTCGCGAGACGAAATACCAAAGCCAAACGCTCTTCGAATAAAGATAGTAGAGGAAAGCGACGCCAGAAGATCTAGCAATCAAGAAGCATCGCAGAACGCTTTAGCGGCCAATTCATCTACGAAAAAAAAGTTCTTCCGTGTACACAAACGACAAAAATCGCAGAACAAACATAAAACGCGCAGAAAATTACATAACACTGCACACGACACCCTGGAACCACGAAACCATATATGAAACCAATTATGTATTTGCTTTCTTTCATCGCGATGCTTAACTGGGAGTACTAAATACTTACTCAATCGCCAGTCTAAAATAACAAAATTTAAAAAAACAGAGCGTTTCACAAACCTTCCGAAAATCACTTGAAAGCAATCACTCATTCATACAGAACGCATAACCGTGTGTTAAAGGCGTTTCGTGATAAGAGCTTCTGAAGTCGAACATTGCTCGTAGCTATTGTAAAATAAACGGAGAGAGAGAGGCGAAACTGACGGTCACCGCCCTTCCCTTTCCTCTCGGTGAAAAAATCCCACTATCTTTTCGTGTGCATCGACCAACGATCACATACGCGAGCTCTAAAACCGACGAAGCACGACAATGAAAGTAATTTGATCAACGGATCAAGAATCACCTGATTCCATTCAGTACACCGAATGTTTTGCACTCCAAGTAAGTGCTGCTTTTATTTCTGTTCTCCGAACGTTACAACTGTACCATCCGCCCAACAGCACAGGACCGACTATACGAAAGTTGCCTTTATGAGTGACAAATAGTTTCCAGACGAAAGCGGATATGGCCTGAATAGTTGTTTAATAATACGTGGCTCGAGATGATGGGAAGGCGAGGGACAAGTCCTAACGAACGAAAGAATAAATCATTAACAGATCTGTATAAAAGAGAAAGCGCAAAAAAACAAAAAAAACGTGAAATTCACAGGGGTGGTGGAACCCGTCATTCTGAAAACGGACGAAGATGCAGGTAAACAAGCTGCTTGGGAAATACTCTGTCTCTACGATATACCAGAATCTCATTGACTCGTTGTATCTCCCAGAGAAAGAAAATCCTTCGTTTGTGTAGTCCCTAGGACTTGACTGAGCGGGCGCCTGCTTCGCCTCGCAAACGGCGCGCAGCTGCACGGCCTGGCAGGCGGCGTGCGTGAGCTATCAGATCGTTGACAGGTCTTCCGGGCGCCGATTCGCCGAACTGCGCGCTTCGATCTCGTGATAGCGGCGCAACGGCCTTTTCATAATTCTACAACGCCACAACGCACGAACGTTACCTATGGATTCGAGATCTCTGATAAATCGAAAGTAAGAAAGAGGATAAATAAGAAAAAGAGAAACGGAAAGGAAGAATGATGAGAGAGAGTGAGAGGAAACGGCGACGCCCTTCCTTTGTCTGGATGGAAATGCGGTGTCGTGCAGATGACTAGCAATTTTTTAGAGACATTAATACACAATTGGCCGCATTTCTATAAATGTTAATGCTATAAAATGTACGACAACACCGTTCGACGCGCAACAAGGCTTAGAATGGAGAAGTTACGGAGCTGCGATTTGATACGACGCTTCGTTTACCCGTAAAAATATGAAAAACGGCTACTTCTTTTCAGTCTTAATTCTAATCGTTGTTACGCCCGGAATTATCGAAGAATGAGCAGGCCAGAAAAGAGAAGACGATAGAAAGAAATACAGGTAAGTAAGGAGAAACAAGGAGGATCAGACAAAATGCATAGATTACGACGGTCGTGAAACATGTATTAATAGCATTGCCTGCTCGGTTATGACACTGTCGAGCTGCAGCACCGTGCGCGAAAAAGGCAGCGTCGCAGAACCCGAGGAGCGACCCGGGAACGCTGCTGGGATAGGTCGGCAAACCGCGTCGTCTCCGACTGCGTGTCTGTGGAAACACGTCTAGAATAAGAACCTCAACAATTTTCTGTCGCGCAACAATGGTCGTTGGTATTTGATTCCGAGATCCCTGATGATGATTCCAAAGAAGTAAGGAGGATGGAATGAGAGAGATAATCAGTAAGAGAGAGCAAGGAAGAATAGAAGGAAAGAGAGAGAGAGAAAGAGAGGGAACGGCGACGTCTTTTCTTCCATTCTAATCTTTTTCTTTACAGAAAGATCGGAAAAGTATTTCTGTCGCGTAATGTTATTACTGTGGTTTCTTACAGAACGTCGCACAGCGACCGAGCGAGGGAGCAAGCGGTCAAGTCACCCGTTTGTCGGCGGGTTGGGGAGGGGGGGCCGGCCGGGGTTAGGCGGGGGAAGGGGGAGGCGAGCGGGCGGGCTGGCGGGAAGGGCCGGCCGAGCAGCGGGCGGTGGCGTGTTCCGCGGGAGCAGGTGACGGATTTCTTCCGGGCGTGAGCTTCCTCTATGCGCTATGTACTGGCCGTCGTCAAAATTATATCTGGAGAACAGTTTGTCGTATCGAATAGCGGTTTGCGGCAGAGAAGACAAAGAAGATGTTTATTAGTATCCGACTACGTAGAACGTCAAAATTGTTGACAAAAGGAAAAAGGAGAAGTGTCGCTGGGGTGGAACCGAGATCTTGAACCGTTTTGAAGCACATTCCGCACGAAAGATCGTGTTTCGTAATTTAGAAATGACCGGTTTCGATTCCACGTTCCGACGCCTCATTTCGGCGTTAGGAATTTCACAAGATAATTTGATTATAAGCGATTTTCTCCGTTATCTAAGCAGGTAGACAAACCGAATCGCCCTTTCGTATCCGAGCAGACCAACCTTTGGTCTTAAAAGCATGGGGCTCCTTTCCTCTTTCGCACTATTTCCCCGGCGAGCAGGGACGCTCCAAAGAGTAAAATTCGGCCCACGTGCGACGAGCCTCCAGTGCGAAACTTGCCACTTTCGATGTTGAATAGTTTCCGGACAAATGCCGATACAAAATGGCCTTTTCGAATGTGAGCAGCGGACGCATCTGGCTTTGAAAGCATAGCTCAGTTTTCGCCATTCGGTTTGTTTTTAAACGTGCGTGCTACCTCGAAAGAGAGTACTTTCCCGCTACCCGCCTAACAGCTCAGGGCCGACTGCACTCAAGTTGCCTCCTTTTGAGTCCCATAGTTTCCAGGCGAATGCGGATATGACGTCGCCCGTTCGTATTCGAGCAGAGCAACCTCTTGTCTTAAGAGCATGGGGCTCCTTTCTTCTTTCGCACTATTTCCCTGGCGAGCAAGGGCGCTCCAAAGAGCGAACGTCAGCCCAATTGCGACAAGCCTCCAGTGCGAATCTGGCCACTTTCGATGTTGAATAGTTTCCGGACGAATGCCGATACAAAATGGCCTTTTCGAATGTAAGCAGCGAAAGTATCTGGCTTTGAAAGCATGGCCCAGTTTTCGCCTTTCGGATTGTTTTTAGGCGTGCAGGCTACCTCGAAAGAGAGTACTTTCCCCCTACCCGCCTAACAGCTCAGGGCCGACCGCACTCAAGTTGCCTCTTTGTGAGACGAATAGTTTCCAGGTGAATGCGAATATGACGTCGCCCTTTCGTATTAGAGCAGAACAACCTCTTTTCTTAAGAGTAGGGTCCTTGTTTCCTCTTTCGCACTATTTCCCAAGCAAGCAGGGGCGCCCCAAAGAGCGAACGTGCGAAATTTGCCACTTTCGATGTTAAATAGTTTCCGGACGAATGCCGATACAAAATGGCCTTTTCGAATGTAAGCAGCGGACGTTTCTGGCTTTGAAAGCATGGCCCTGTTTACGCCTTTCGGTTTTTTTTAGGCGCGCAGGCTACCTCGAAAGAGAGTATTTTCCCGCTACCCGCCTCACAGCTGAGGGCTGACTGCACTCTAGTTGCCTCTTTGTGAGACGAATGGTTTCTAGGCAAATGCGGATATGAAGTCGCCCTTTCGTATTCGAGCAGAGCAACCCCCTTGGCTTAGAGCATGGTCCTTGTTTTCTCTTTCACTTTTCTTCCGGCGAGCAAGGGCGCCCCAATGGAGCGAACGTCGGCCCATTAAACAGAAACTCCAGTGCAAGCTTGCCACTTTCGATGCTAAATA
The DNA here is from genome assembly GCA_964035755.1 of Teleogryllus oceanicus. Taxonomy (NCBI): domain Eukaryota; kingdom Metazoa; phylum Arthropoda; class Insecta; order Orthoptera; family Gryllidae; genus Teleogryllus; species Teleogryllus oceanicus. The sequence goes on along the minus strand of CAXIVR010000007.1, from coordinate 86,943,250 downwards.
TTTCCCGGACGAATCTCGATTGAAAATCGTCTTTTTGAATGTAAGTAGCAAACGTCTCTGGCTTTCAGATCATGGCCTAATTTTCGCCTTGCGAGTTGTATCTAGGCGTGCAGGCTACCTCGAAAGAGAGAACTTTCCTGCTACCCGCCTTACAGCTCAGGGCCGACTGCACTCAAGTTGCCTCTTTGTGAGACGAATAGTTTCAGGCGAAGAAAGCGGATGCTGACGTCGCCCTTTCGTATTCGAGCAAGCAACCTCTTGTCTTAAGAGTAGGGCTCCTTTGCTCTTTCGCACTATTTCCCCGGCGAGCAGGGCGCCCCAAATAGCAGACATCGTCCCACGTGCGACGAGCCTCCAGTGCGAAACACTTACATTCGATGCTAGGCTTCCCGGACGAATGTCGATAGAAAATTGTCATTTCGAATGTAAGTAGCGGACGTTTCTGGCTTTCAAAAAATCGCCTAATTTTGGCCTTGCGATTTGTTTCTAGGCGTGTAGGCTACCTCGAAAGAGAGAACGTTCCCGCTACCCGCCTAACAGCTCAGGGCCGACTGCACACAAGTCGCCTGTTTGTGACACGAATAGTTTCCAGACAAATGCGGATATGACGTCGCCCGTTCGTATTCGAGCAGAGCAACCTCTTGTCTTAAGAGCGTGGGGCTCCTTTCCTCTTTAGCACTATTTCCCTGGCGAGCAAAGGGCGCTCCAAATGACGATGACCCGCTGGTGGCCTCAGTGTGAATCTTGCCACTTTCGATGTTGAATAGTTTCCGGACGAATGCCGATACAAAACGGCCTTTTCGAATATGAGCAGCGGACGTATCTGGCTTTGAAGAAAAACGCCAGCCCTGTTACGCCTTTCGGTTTGTTTTTAGGCGTGCAGGCTGCACCTCGAAGAAAGTATTTTTCCCGCTACCCCAACTGACGAAAAAGACGGCTGCACTCAAGTTGCCTCTTTTTGAGACGAATAGTTTCCAGGCGAATGCGGATATGAGGTTGCCTTTTCGTATTCGAGCAGAGCAACCTCCTGTCTTAAGAGCCAGGTCCTTGTTTCCTCTTTCGCACTATTTCCCAGGCGAGCAGGGGCGCCCCAAAGAGCGAACGTCGGCCCACGTGCGACGAGCCTCCAGTGCGAAACTTGTCACTTTCGATGCTAAATATTTCCCGTACGAATGTCGATACAAAGTCGTCTTTTCGAATGTAAGTAGCGGACGTTTCTGGCTTTCAAATCATGGCCTAATTTTTGTCTTGCGATTTGTTTCTAGGCGTGCAGGCTACCTCGAAAGAGAGAACGTTCCTGCTACCCGCCTAACAGCTCAGGGCCGACTGCACACAAGTCGCCTGTTTGTGACACGAATAGTTTCCAGACGAATGCGGATATGACGTCGCCCTTTCGTATTCGAGCAGAGCAAACTCTTGTCTTAAGAGCATGGGGCTCCTTTCCTCTTTCGCACTATTTCTTGGGCGAGCAGGGGCGCTGCAAAGAGCAAACGTCGGCCCACGTGCGACGAGCCTCCAGTGAGAAATTTGCCACTTTTGTTGTTGAATAGTTTCCGGACGAATGCCGATACAAAATGGCCTTTTCGAACGTGAGCAGCGGACATATCTGGCCTTGAAAGATTGGCCCTGTTTACGCCTTTCGGTTTGTTTTTAGGCGTGCAGGCTACCTCGAAAGAGAGTATTTTCCCGCTACCCGCCTAACAGCTGAGGGCTGACTGCACTCAAGTTGCCTCTTTGTGAGACGAATAGTTTCCAGGCAAATGCGGATATGACGTCGCCCTTTCGTATTCGAGCAGAGCAACCTCTTGTTTTAAGAGAATGGCGCTTTAGGCGTGCAGGCTACCTCAAAAGAGAGTACTTTCCCTCTACCCCCCTAAGAGCTCAGGGCCGACTGCACTCAAGTTGCCTCTTTGTGAGACGAATAGTTTTCAGGCGAATGCGGATATGATGTCGCCCTTCGCCCTGATGTCGTATTCGAGCAGAGCAATCTCTTGTCTTAAGAGCATGGTCCTTGTTTTCTCTTTCGCACTTATTCCCCGGCGAGCAGGGGCGCCCCAATGAGCGAACGTCGGTCCACGTGCGACGAGCCTCCAGTGCGAAACTTGCCACTTTCGATGTTGGATAGTTTCCGGACGAATGCCGATACAATAAGGCCTTTTCGAATAAGAGCAGCGAGACGTATCGCTTTGAAAGCATGGCCCGGTTTTCGTTTTCGGTTTGTTTTTAGGCGTGCAGGCTACCTCGAAAGGAAGAGTACTTTCCCGCTACCGCCTAACAGCTCAGGGCCGACTGCACTACGTCGCCTGATTTTTGCCTGACACGAATAATTTCCAGACGAATGCGGATATGACGTCGCCCTTTCGTATGCCGGAAAGCAGCGTCTTGTCTTAAAACAAGGCCTCCTTTCTCATTTCCCTCTATTTTCCGGCGAGCAGGGCTCTCGAAAGAGCGAAGTTCGGCCACGTGCGACGAACCGCCAGTGCGAAACTTGCCGCTTTCGGTGTTGAATAGTTTCCAGACGAATGCTGATAGAAGATCATCATTTCGAATGCGAGCAGGACCTATCTCGCTCATTACGCCAGCCCCATTTTCGCCCTTCGGGTTGTTTCTTGTCGCGCAGGCCACCTGAAAGGAGATCCGACCTTAACTCCTAGTCTCGGATTCTTGAAAAAATAGCGCAAGGTAACATACCTTGATCCCAATGTCTCATTGATTTTCATAACCTAGCTTTGCTGTTGCACTGTACGCACGACCGCTATCTCTTCACAATACCTAACCTGCAAATGAGGCGTAATAAAACTCCACTTGCAATTAGCACCAATATTCACACTTGTAAAATAATAATAATAATAATAATAATAATAATAATAATAATAATAATAATAATAATAATAATAATCATAATAAAAACCAGTCGCAATAGCTCACTGCTTTTATAACCTATAGCTTTCCTGTTGCACTATGACAACTATTTCGCCAGAATGCCCCTAACCTACAAATGAGGCATAATAACTTGCAATTATCACCAGTTTTCACATCGTCGCTTTCTTACGGATGGGTTGCATGCATAAAATTATACCTGATTTCAGCGCTCTGGCAGGCGACTCAGGAGGAAGACTGCGGCGGCTGCGAAAATACGATCAGGCAACGCGGATTTTGATGTAAGGGGAGAGAGGATGAGTTTGGGATTCTTTCAATCTTTATTACTTTTTTATTTGTCATCTGTTGACTGGTTTGCATTTGCTTCCAGTTCTGCGACTCGTCACTGCTCGCTTTCCCTGCGGCGGCCGTGTGTGTGTGTGTACCGCACAATTTGCTTTCCCCCACACTTTAAACATTCCTTATCTTTAAGGCCAGGTGCATACACTACCTGACACAGCACACGAATACTTTTAGAATAAATGAGAATATACAACTAACACGCGGCACTAGCTTTCCTCCTCGTCGAATTCTCACGTTTTACAAACACGAAAACATACTTTGAGAACTCTTGACTTAGCAGCATTTCCACAACAAATCATCCCATTACAACACACACCAGAAAATATGCAATTATTCGTAAAAGCAAGCCGTATTCTCTATGCTTTGACTAACTGAACTCGACTCACAATTACACTACCCTGCCTGCGTTTCACTGTGTTTCCAAATCTTTTCCATCGCGCTCACATTAATAATAAATAAGTATAATGCAAGCCTACCACAGCACTCGACCGTTGGTATATACATATACATTGAGAGTGCTAACTTTTTCATCAGTTGCACATTCTGATTTTCACCTTCGCATTTAGTTCTTCTGAAACACTGCCTGACCGCGTTCAAATATTTATTGAATTACTTTCCGCACCTTTTCCCCTTCTTGGAAACCATGGAAACGTTCGCGTAACAATCACGTACGCGAGCTCAAAGCAAACGACAATGCTAGTGAAATCCACGAGGCTCGATTATCACAATTGCAGTACATTAAATGTTTTTTCACGACAGTACTAGTTAAAGCACAGAAAACTCCGATTATCACAAGTATCCGTTCATTACTCTGAATAAAAGCACGCCACGCAATGATTTCCTATCATTACAAATTACGCAATAATTCACAACACTAAACTCTCTATATATACATTGGCAGATTCATTGCCAAAGGGACACACTGTTATTCTCAATTTAGGAAGCTGTTTCGTAGTAGCAAACACTTGAGCAGTTCCCTTTCAGTGTAACTGTCACACACTAGTGGGAAAGAAACAAAGAGAATGAGAGAAAGTATAAAAGAATCAGCCAGCAGCTCTTGTAACCTAACCTAAGCACAGCTAACCTAACCTAAACTTCCTGCACAACAAACCATAAGACAAACATACCACTACACGAAATTGACTACATTGAATGTTTTACACTCCACGCAATGAATTTCTTTCTCTACAGTTACGCAATAATGAACTAAAAACAAAATCTCCCAATACATTTGCATTTCACCGATATAAACAGTGTTGCAAGCCGTTTTCATTAGTAGTGCCTTGTGATATCAGACTGAACTTTATGTAATACAAAGAACGAGACGAAATTCGCGGGAACGGTTTTTCCCTAATCCAATGAAATGAACATCAAACTTTCTCTCTGGCTACGCCTAACACGCAGGTTCATTGGCTCAAATAAAACGACAGACGATTATGCTCCCATCAGCTGTTAACATTATAAACAGAAGATCACATGATTGACACACCGAAACTTTGCTCGCCACCACGCTATGACGATGTAACATTGCCATCACGCATTCCATCAAAACTCCTTCACTGTAGTAACGATACCCAATTCATCAACTAATACCCATCTCTCTGAGGCCTAGCCTGAATGATTAAAACAATAAGTGAAAAATAATGAACATTACGTCAACGGCAGAAAGACACGCACACACACCCTCATATTCACCGTCGAAACTCACTAAACCGGTACACGTACACCTAAACATGAATATATATAACTGCGACACCAGAATACTGGTTTTTCACATTATAAAAAAGACGAATTCCATCACACGCATATCACCGTGCCACACACACAGAAACGAACACTTGTCGACCTGCATTAGTGCAAACATAACGATTATATGATTTTTGCGAGACGAACGGTTGTGGAACAGACTGAGTGCAACTGCGCTCTTTCTGCCTTAAGACGCAATTAACTCTACTTTTGTAAGTAAAAGGTTACATTCACATGTCCTTGGATTATGCCCATGCCACAGTGTGCACCGTTTTGCATGAAGGTTGCACATTCTGATGGTGACCTTTATTTATTTCTTCGTGAAACACCGCCCTGACGCGATCAAACGTTTACATCCCACGCCTTCTTCCACCACACAGACATGAGACACGCCTCGTCATACACGTGGGAAATGTTGGTGTAAAATCCTTGCCCTTTGCAACGTGAATAAATAATAAACTATATACGTGTGCTTAAACCTAACAGGTGCTTCTTTCGAAATCTTGCATTTTCGTGTTTCATTAGAGGTCTTTGATTAATTAAAGAATGAGAGACTTTGTTTTTATTATTAACGAGTTTCTTCCGCCAACTTTGACGTGCAATGTTACTATATCTCGTGTTCTTTCAGGTTCCTTCTGCAAAGAGTAAAAGCAAAATACTACGTTATTAGGAAGAGATGTTTTGTGCAGTAGAGAAGCGAAAAGTGAATGATTTATCGGAGCAAAGCCGAGTTTCGATGTATCCGCCGACTAGAACGCGGAGAGCGGTCGTGAACCACGTTGCTGTTTTGGGTCGTATTGGTTTGCAGAGTTCGATATTTTTCCAGTGAGTGGGACCGTTGAGTTCACACCCCCTTTTAATACCGTTTCGTGAAAAGGAGATGAAATTGTACAAAATCAGGACGTCTACTCGATGAAGTGAAACGCAAGAATTTAAGAAGTCGGATTCTCATCTTTCTTATCACTGCGCAGGTATGCTAGTGTTGTACGTGGCATTCAGGTTCACGTAACGTCAGTCAATTCGTGACGGGTAATAAAAAGCGATTTTTAACCGAGATGTGCTTAGCTTAGCCCTCAAAAGGGAGCCGTTTCACAGCATTCTAACCTACGGTCTCAGTTCGCGTGACAAAATGCTGATTTTTTTCTGCTCTGCTTTCTATCCAGTCCGGAATATCGCCCCACACAATAACGGGATCTCGGGTATTACAGTACGAATCATTAGAGCTGTTTTCTTTAAATTTCGTTTCAGATCCGACCTTTACTCCCCTATTGTAGTTGTAAAAAATCACATGAGTGCAACCACTGATTTTTCATAACCTAGCTTTCTGTTGCACTGTACATGACTATCTCGCCACGAATTCCCTACCCACTACAAATGAGGCGTAATAAAACTCCACTTGCAATTAGCACCATTAATCACATCGTCACTTTCTTACAGATGGGTTGCATGCATTAAATTATACCTGGTTTCAGCGCTCTGGCAGGCGACTCGGAGGAGACTGCGGCGGCTGCTGCGAAAATACGATCGAAACGACATGATTTTGATGTAAGTGGAGAAGGATGAGTGTAGGGTATCTTTCAATCTTTATTTACCATTTTTTTTATTTTTATTTGTCATCTGAGTCAACTGCATTTGCTTGATTTCACCGACTCGTCACTGCTCATACTCAGCAGCGGCTACAGATGATCTACGCAAGTACATGTGACATTGACGGCGATATAAAATCATTCTTTAATTTTGCAACTACGAACCCTTTCAGTATAACTGTCACACTAGTGGGAAAGAAAGAGAAAGAGTATAAAGATCATCAACCCCCAGCTCATGTAACCTAACCTAACCTATGCACAGCTAACTAACTTCAACCATACTGCACAAAAAATCATATCAGAATCGAGACACACAGAACACGAAAAACGGCATTTCACTGAGGCAAGCTATCACACACTTACAGGACTTTAATACAGAAAGAATTTGTAGCGAAAAGAACTGCGAAAGCCCACTCATCTCACTATGCAATAATACATTTCTCACTGGCAAGGCGTAGAATAAAGAACCAGGCGGTGCCTCAACTAGTAATGTCAAAAGATCCTCTCTTGAAAATAACGTTTGCCTTCTTTCAACACAGACAGCCTATTACACTGTGTTTACAACTTTTACCTTGGCACAAACTTTTTGTTTCTTTTTAAATTCATGATATAAACTAAACACAATTTCTTCTTGCCACAAGCCAACACTGCCCTTTTTGTTTTGGAAAACATAATTTTAAGAATTTAAAACACTCAGATGATCTGCTTTGTCGAAAACCTAACATACCAAAACCTAAGATGAATTTGCTCAAGTTAACAACACATCACTTTACAGGGCTTACTACATCTGGATTACACACATTTCACTGAAGCAAGCCACAGCACACTTCATAAGCTCTTCTAACTGAATTTCACTTAAAAAAAAAAGTTAAAAAGACACCCCACATACACCACAGAAACACTTTCCTGTCCCTGATTTACACTCTTTCTTCGCACAAACTTAAGGAATTCTTAAAATACATACAATTTCGAGGGCTTCTCCTTTACTTCAGAAACACAACACTGCACCCGAAACTTTTGAGAATAAATAAAACAATGAAAGATAAAACACACACCCACACACACACACCTTATTCTCACCCGATTGGACTTATCCAGATCCTCTTCTCCTAACATTTTCAGACCCATAGATGAAAGCCTCAACCTCACAGCACTGTACAAAAATAAATACATCACTTCACAAGAAGAACTACAACACAAGAAAAACACATTCTTTCTCAGTGGCAAGCCATGTATGTATGTATGTGGCAAGCCGAATTATGCACTATAATATCCAGGTAAATTATTTCATGTCACAATCTGACACTTCACACGACTCTTTAAGAATAAATAATTAAATACATGGAGGTAAAAATCATGTGTTCATATTCCAGAACCACCCAAACATTCTCTAACTCTGACACACCGAAAAATGAAGAAAAGCCTCAACCTAACAGCACATAACACGAAAAATATCACATAACAAGAAGCCTAGAACTCAAATCTACACTTACTCACTGTACCAAACCATCACACACTTTCAGGCTCTTCTAGCTCAACTCGAATGAAACCTTTGTCATAATTCAAACCCCTTGCATCTCAAAATCTCATACACTGTGTGTACTACATGGCCTTCATCCTCACTTTAAACATTCCTTATCTATAAAGCCAGGTGCACCTCATCCCACAACACAACCAGCCGAAGCATTGTGGGAATAAATAGATAACAAAACTAAAACGACTGTTAAGCTTCTTATCCAATTCTCACGCCTTACCAAACTCACAGCACCTACAGTGAGAACTCTTCACTTAACAGCATTTCTCACAGCAAATCATCACATTACATCACAAACAGATCACAAAAAGAAGAATTATTCTCTAAAGCTCTTGCTTACACTCTGTAAGCACTGCATAACTGTACTCAATTACAATCACAGAATCACTTTCCTGCCTGCATTTCACTGTGTTTCTACTCTTTTCCTCCTTTGCCTTTAATAATAAAACATATAATAAAATCCCAGTGAATTTCTTTCGTGTCACAATAACAACACTTCACACGACACTTTTAAGAATAAATAATGAAAGACATGGGGGAAAAACACAACTATTGTCACCTGATCGGAACATACTCTTACCTGACAAACTGACACCTAAGGTGAAAAGCCTCAACTTGACAGCACATAACAAAACATCACTTATCAAGTAACACAGCCGAAAGCTACACTTACTCTGTGTACCAAACCATCACAGCTCTTCATAGTTGTGGTAGATAACAAGTTAATACTTTTTTGTAAACAGAACTGTGACTGACGTCCCGTACGAGAGCACTGATAAAAACGAAACTAGAACACGGTACCCTCAACTAGTAAAACGAAAGGAGATCCGCTCACAAAATCACACGAATGCATTCTATCAATATCTACACAGACTGCCATTGCACGGCACTACAATGTTTTCCTATCACATCAGCACGCAATATAAAACAAAGCCTTGTTACATATCACTGCACGACACCAACAATTCATCATTGTAGCAAGACATTAGCTTTGTTTCATCTGGGACCTCCAACAAACGAGCACTTACTGAATCATGGCTTTGAAAATTAAATAATGAAATATAAACGGCGAGAGCAGTTCTACGACGTTCTGAAAAGCATTGATATCCCCCGCTACACAGAAACCAATCAACACATTCATTGGAAGGGCAAGCTAGTAAAATGAAGAATCACATGATTACGTCACTACACTGGATGTTTCTCTCCTGAGCACCTATCTGTAGGTGAAAAGACGAACAAGATGAGCGTACGTGTTAGCACTCGCTACTCCGAAATAATTGCATGCTATGATTTCTATCACGCTATAAATGAAAACACCTTCACTATGGTAACGGATGCGTAAAACTGCACAATACGCACTACATCCCGAAATCTACTATTATTCCATGTAAGCCATCACCCTATTGCCCGAATGATTAAAAAGAAAAGAATGAACATTGCGTCCACAGCAGGAGATGCCACGCACACTGTCATTTTCTCCACTAATCAGTACACATTACACCCAAAAACATGAATATAGCCAAATGCAGGGCAAACAGTACTAATTTTCACATAATAATAAGATGGTTCATGCGATTCATATACCACGTGCCACACACGAAACGAATACATGTCGACCGCAAGTGGTGCAAACATTACGAGTTAAATACTGCTATGATTTTGCGAGTCGAAATGTTGAGGATTTGAAACGAGTATTTTCACTGAAACTGTGCACCTTCTGCTTTAAGACGCCATTACTTCTACAATGGTAGTAATGAGAAAGACACCTGACTCTCGACCTTTGTTGAATGCAAATGTCTGGGAGTGCTAATGTTTTGCCAGAGGTTGCACGTTCATGGTTTTCATATGTTTATTTCTTCAGTGACATACCCACCAGCCGCCATTCAGATATTTATTGAATTACATCCGCGCCTTTTTCCCATTTCTTGGAAACTATGGAAGCCACGCAATGAAACGTTCGCGTAACAATCACGTACGCGGAAAGCAGTGATACAAGAGCGACAATCACTAGTGAAATCGCGAAAAGTTCCGATTATCACAAGTATCCGTTCATTACACTGAATAAAAAGCAAGCATTTCCTGAAATTCGCGGGGAATGCGAATCTTTCCTAATCCTAAGAAATGAAAGTATCAAACTTTTCTCTCTAATCCTACGCCTAATATTCAGGTTCCTTGGCTCGAATTAAAACGTCAGACGATTATGCTCCTATCAGCTGTTAACATGATTGCAACACCGAACACATTGCACGCTATGATGACGTAACAATTGCTATCGCAATAATTGAAAACTCACACCTTCACTGTAGTAACGAATGCGTATCACTGCACAATACATCAACAAAATTCACATGTAGCAAGCCATCACCTGAGCAAGCCTAGCCGCGCCGAATGTTTTAAAAGTAACGTCCGCAGCAGAATGACACGCACACACTACACTCTCATTTTCTACGCCCGATACTCACGTAACCGAGTACACATTAAACCAAATCCTTGAACATGTAACTGGGCAACGATAGCTTATTTTCACATAAAATTAAGACGAAATCCACCACACATAACCCAGTACCACACGAAACAGATACATTGTAACACAAGTGGTGCAAACATTACATTCGCGTTTTGCGAGACGAACAGTTGTGGGTGAAACGAGTATTTTAATGGAACTGCGCACTTTCTGCTTTAACCCATACTTTTCAATGTAAAAGATTACATTCCACATATGTGGATTATCATATGCCACAGTGCACCAAAACAACAACAAAAAAGTATCGCCGAGAGGTTGCACTTTCTGATTTTTCATCTTCATTTATTTCTTCAGAGAGAAACACTGCCCTGACCGCGTTCAAATTTATATTCAATTACATCCCGTCTTGAAACGTGAGAAAACGCCTTAACAATACATAGAATGATTGTTTGGATGCTGTAGAAGCAGAGTAATGACTTACACGATAGAGACCGGTGTGAGTTCCAAACATTTTTCCTTGCCTACTCACTGCATTAACATCGGCTCTTAACGGGTAGTACGTGGCACTCAGATTTACGTAGCCAGTGCGAAAATCATGACGCGAATATCAATGAACTAAGATGCTCTGTACGCTTTTTCCATCCATAACCTTCATTCTTACAGCCCCCATAGAGCACGGCTTATCCGCATCAATAAATATGTACTCGAATCACTGGCAAACCCTAAACAATAACGTCTAAAAATGCATCACCGTTGGTACGTATTTCCTATAATAACTACCACCTTTCAGATAACTACATCGCCCCTCCTAACCTCTACACCACTGTAGCCTTCGCGTGAATATATCTTCTGCCTACAAACAGATGGATTAAAACCCTGCAAGCACTCGTCCTGGAGTTTCAAGTAGGCAGCTTCCCTCATCTTGCTCCTTTTCGCTAATACACCGTCATTAAGATTGATAGTTTTAGCAAGCATGACACCTTGTTCTCTCTGTTTCCAGCGCTCTGCCTGGCTGTATGGCTGTGAAAATATGACACAAAGAAAACGACTTTCAATTGATGTAAGGGCAAAAGGATGATTTAGAAGGTTGCAATTAATAATATATTTAAACTTTTTTATTTATTTCCCAATAATTGAATAATACAAATATTCATAAAATTCAAAACAAAATGTGGAATACTATACAGAGCAGTATTTGCTTCAAATCACAAACTGTCACTGGTCACCAACAGAACAGCAGCTCCACACCTGGAACAGAAGCACACAATTTTTTTTACTTCTACTGAGCGATAATAAAACAACAACGAAGAACAAATAAAACTGAAAATGTAAACTGTTCTGTGAAAGAAGGAACATTCATATTATCATCATTATCTTCATCTCTCTTTCTCTGAACTGCACAAATCCCATTTCCACATCATGAGCACATTACATTATCACTGTTTCTGTGCATTTCGTATGAGTGAGCCTAAGAAATCCACTGAAATGGCTTTACCAACAATATCAGAGCAGTGTTCCCTTTATACATATATAATAAGCTCGAGCTGTGATACAGAGAGAACCTTTAAATAGTCTTATATGTATCACATTTCTGCCCTTATTTCGAGGTCTCAGGCTAACCCATTACAGTAAACTTTGTGCAACAGATATTCACTGAGGTGATTGCTAACAACCTATCATTACATAACCAAAGATTGTATTAACAGCACACAAAAACAACAACAACAACACATTTGCAAGACACACTGGAACACAGAAATAGCAATTATTTCATTACACCTTCATAGCTCGGCTCCTACAGCTATCGAATAAAACACGTGGTAATTGTTGTCGCAGGCTGTAAAAATCACAGGCACTACCCACACAATGACTATCAACTTTTCCTCTCACATCGTACACGAGCTCAAAAGGAACTACTAAAAGCGCTCTGATTATCGCTCGATTACGTTCACTACACTGAATAATTTGCAAGATTTCCTTTCATTTACGTTGCAACACTTTATTTCACAGAAAACAATTGCGAACCAAACTCGAGGAGATAATTACGTTGTACAAAGAAGAGAGGCGAAATTCGTGCACAGCCTTTCCTTTTCCTGTGAAACGAATATATATCATCTCTGACAAGCTGGGTCAAATGCCTATCAGCTGATAAAATGATGAATCCTCACAGCACTACGCTGAATATTTTATATTGCAACGATATCCTTTCGTTTCTATTACGCTTGAAATAACAACGCCTTACATCCCATTAACTAATGAATTTCCTGCACTAGAACACGAAGAATCAACAATTATTCACATTTCCGAGCACACATTTAAAAACACTGCTTTTCGTACTTGACTAAAACTGGCCACTGCACTAAACACGCTTACAACACGAACCATTCTCCAATAGCGCGAAATTCAATTTCTAGGAATGACGAATAAATACGTACCACGTAAAAGCCGATATTCTCTCAGTGGGGGCCGTTCTGCAATTGCTCTGTAACAAGATTTCAGAGTGGTGCCACTACTTTTGCTCGAATATAATACCAAATCGGTGGTAAAATAGGACTTACCACTCGTTTTCTACAAATCGTAACGGCACGCAGAGACAGGAGAAAGAATCCCTGAAAAACAAAGCATTTGTTACAACCATTTGATTCAGAAATAATTCACATCATTCAAACGAAAAAATCTACATACACGAAGACCGTCTTCGTCCGATCGCCAAGCTGCCGTGGGCGGAACTGCATCGGCGTGTTGCGTAGCAAAGTTCCCCCTCCACTCTCATGTGTAATGCTAGCAAACCTTACCCAACAAAAATGGGGATGGAAGTACGTCAATTGTAACAGAAATTGGAAAAGATAAATAGATTTCTGCTGACAAGGAGAATTTAGGAACGAATATCTTCATGAATTTTGGGTTCAATATATCAGGGAAGTAGCATTCAATAATTTCCTATAAAAGCGTGTTGTTTTTTTTATTTTTCTCCCTTTCTTTCGCAGCCGAAACGAGGTTCTCACCATTGGGCGAACGCCAAGGTCGCGGACCAATGGTCTCGAAGGAGGTATTTCGGTGCAAATTCAAACGTTCGGAGGTGGTGCGCGCCGTCGCCGGGAGTTTGCAAACGTCGCGTTGCAGGTGTCAGCAATGTCTAGACGCAAGACATACCGAAGAAAAATAATTTATTTACTTATAAAAAATAGTATTGTCTTTATCTATTTATTACTGGACGACGCGACGACCCGGTGTTGGATTCCTTCTCTCTAGCCACTATCTAGCACTTTTTTGAAAATGCCTTTTCGCCAAAAATACATAAATGGCGGTCCTGGCCCTACAACTCTCCTACTCTTTCTTTTCGGGACGTACCGGCACCATATGCCAGACGGCGTCGACGACCCAGTGTTAGTTCCTTCTGTCCCTATTTTTATCTAGTACTTTTTGAAAATGCCTATTTCGCCAAAATGGTAGTGAATATATAAAACAAGTATGTCTATAGCCAAAAGAACCAATTCTCTGCGCTGCTTCGCCGCATTTTTTTAGATTAAATTTTTTGTTTATCGACGGAGGGCAGTTGACCCCATATTTAACCGCAGGCGTATTTAACCATAAATTGTTAAGCTGTTCGCATATTAAAGCTGTTTGTGCTTTTGGTTCCCGGGTGCGGTTTACCGCCGTCCGGCCGCGCCATAAAAAAAATTTTTGGATTTATTTTTATCGACGGAGGGGGGGCGGTTGATCCCATAGATTGGGGGCGTATTTAACCATAAATTGTTAAGCTGGTATCGGATATTAAGCTGGTTTTGACGTGCTTTTGGTTCTATGAGCGGTTTACCGCCATCTGGCCGCGCCATAAAATTTTTTTTTGTTTTTTTTTATCATCCACCTTTTTTATCGTTGACCTCATAGATTGGGGGAGTATTTAACCATAAATTGTTATCGCTTCTCGGCCTTTTGGTTAAGATCAAAGTGTAGTGGCTGGTACAAGCATTCGAAGAGCAAAGTAGCCCAGTACCCCGCGGGTATTTGGAAGCGTGTATCGCTCAGTTCGTGTAGGTTCGGTTTACCGCCTGCGTGGTATCTTGGCAGGGCCGAGAACTATTCAGTAGTTTTCTTTCAGCGGTGATCAAGCGCAAGTGTAACCAAAAGCCACTACCGCTGGGTGCGGGAGCCGTCGTTCAGCTTCTTCCTCCTGGAGCTGTGCGGCTGTGGTCCAGACCGGCAGATGCTGATGAGGTGCTAAGTGCACGAAGGGCGGCGGCGGCATCGATGGCGGCGCGGGATAGGATAAGTACTTTCGTTCATTAGTTATTAGCTTTAGTATTAGTTTCAACACTTTGTACATATGTGTTTTTTTTTTCACTGATCTCCCATTAGCCTTAAGCTTATTCTATATTTGAATATCTTGTAACTTCCTGTCTTATATATTAGTAGCTTCTTTTTATCTTTGTTAGTGATGTCATTATTTGTAAATTCGTTTACTTTCATCTAGTAATGTTTGCTCCAAATATTGTCTTCCTTTTTTTTGCCTTTTCTACGAGTGTTTTCCATGTTGGTTCTTCCAGTGTGTGGAGTCATCTCAGTTACCATACTTGAATTTTATTTCAACATATTTTCTCTTCCTCTATTCCTTGTTAGACTTATACTCGGTGCTCGTGGCGACCAGTTTCCACCAAACCTTTCATGTGACACCCTGCCTGACTCCGTCTCTATATCTATCAGTTCACTCGTCCGTAAGTCCCCTGGCCACCCTCTCTTGTCCTTCTACCATCCTCTCCTTTATCTAATTTCTTTTCCTTTTTTTCTTTTCTTTTCTTTCTTTTCTCTCCCTTCTTTCTTTCTTCTTCCCTTCTTTTTTCCCTTCATATTGATGCAGTTTATTCTTTTCTATCTTCTTTAGTCGATATATTTAGTAAATGTATATATACTTTTTCTCTAGATTTAGATTCTAATTGTAGGAAACCCGTTAATTATATATTCGGGCTCCATCAATATTGCCATTATAAGCCTTCACCAATGTTTTCACTATAAGGCTTCATCAATATTGCTACTATATGTGCCAGCCTTTGCCCCTTTAGACACGAAGAACACGAAGACCATGAAGAACACAATCATGAAGAACACTCGTTTTTCCCCCTCTTTGCGGTTCTTCCGTGTCACGCCCCCCGGGGATTTGCTGTATTATTAGTTCTTGTTTTCCACTCTTAGATTTAATTTAATTTAATTAATTAATAGACTTAATCATAATCTCTTTTCCTTCCCGTTCGCCGTCGTTTGCGCCGCCGTCGCCGTTTCTCTTTGTGATTGTTAAGGTTGCCATTTGTTGGTAGTAGCCTTGTTGTAGGTAGTTCTCCAATTTTGTTGTTTGTTTTGTCTTTGGGTCTTAATTATAGTCGTTTAGTATTGCCTTTGTTTTAAGTTTTACTTAGCTCTTAACGCGGCGCGCACTGAATAAGGTTATCTTCCCCATTCCCGCTTGCACTCCATTTCAGGTAGCCGCCTCACGGCGAGGAGATCGTTCTCTCCCCTGGCTCCCCTGTCCAGGCAGCGCAGTTCTCCTCAACAAGTCTCATTCACTGCTCCTCTCCTTTGCCTTACCTCCCTAGGCCAGGGTGACCGACGTAGTGAGCTTACTTCCAAGTTAGACAACTCTATAAGTAGAGCCCTAGATTTGACCGCCAAAGCGCTGGCTACTGTCCCGCCGAAGTCGCCTGATGCGGATGTATCCTCCAGGACCTCGATCTCTTCGCCCCCTTCTATCGCTGCCTCTCATTCGGCCGCCAGCGTTAGGGACGCCTCTTCCCAAACGGAAGACGATTCTTCTTTACATTCTTCTGATTTGCCTATTTCTCCCTGTTGCCTCTTCTGCACTCCGGAGTGACCTCCTCATTTCTCTTCATCCTCTAGTCTCTCTCCCCCCACTGCTCCTCCTCTTCCAATTCTCTCTTGTACCCCCGAGCGGCCTTTTGACCGAGCCTCCACTCCCATTGCTCAACCCCCTCAGACTATCTCTTCCACCCCTGTTCTCTTCTCTGCAGACAGCCGCTCTGATGGCTACTTCACTCTCCTCTGTCACACCAATCTTCTTGCTTTCTGCCTGCTAGCTCTTCTCATTAACAACTCCTGTCTCCTTCTGTGTTCCCGCCGCTTCTGGCACTCGATGCCCTGTATGCCCTCCCCCTTCACGCCCAATTAGCAGCTCTGGAAAATGGACCACTAGGCTCCAGAACCTAAAAAGGCATATCAAACAATGTCACCCCCAGATATCTAAAGTAATCAAAAAATGCGCAGCATGCCATGCCCCCTTTAGAAGATGGTTCTCCCATAGTCGATCTTGCGATCTGGCTCAATCTCTCTCCCTCTCTCCTGAAGAACCTTTTGACCCAATTTTTATCTGCCAGGCCGAGGGGTGCGGCCAGCCCTTTGCTTCTGCTGCCCAACGTGGTCAACACGAAAGGCAGCATTACTCTCACTGCAAAGTTCCTCCCCCTATTGCTCTCCCACGCGCCACTCAAAGAGGCGCCCAAAACACCTGGCGGGACCTGAACGCTCTGAAATCTCAAGCTCTCCCACCCCCCACCCCAGACACTTCTGCTGCTTCACAGCACTCTTCACCCTCTTCTACTTCTTCTCAGCCCACCCCTGTATCTCCCTCTGCTTCACCTCCACTCATGGCTGCCTCACAGCCTACCACACGTCTCCCTGCCACTTCTCCGAGTAATAGGGTCTCCACTGCTGCTTCACAGCACTCCCCTCTCGCTGCTGCTTCCCCTCAGCAGACCCGGATTTTCTGGTCCTCTAAATACAACAATAACCGCTCTCTAGGGAACACTCCCAAATCTAACCCCCCCTCCTCCCTTGCTCCTCGAGCTCACCAGAATTCCACCCATCACCATTCTCGTGTCCCTGTTCATATTTCTTCTAACCTTTCTTCTTCTTCTTCTTCACCCACTTCTTCGCCCACACCTATTACTCAAGCCTCATCTTTCCCTCCCCTCCCTGCCCTTGCTCCCCCCCAACTCTCTTCTGATTCCTCCTCTCTATCTGCTTCTCCCCCTCCTCGTCCCACTTCCTGGTCTCTCTTTACACCCTCCCCTTCCGGTTCTATCTCTCCCTCTGCTCATCCAGATGGAATTCCCACCTCTCTCTCACATTTGCCTCCTCATCTTGAACCTCCAGGCTTTCTCTCCCCAGGTACGCTACACCCTTCTAATTCTTTTGCTCACTCTTCTTCTCTACCTACCTCCCCCCTAATCTTTCCACTTCATTTACTCTCTCCCCGCCCCCCCCTCCAGGAGGTGCTTCCAACCCCTCTGCCTCGCCCTCTGCTCATCCAGATGGTATCCCCATCTCTCTCTCTCACTTGTCTCTCCCTCTTCAGCCTCCTGGCTCTCATTCCCCTCTAGCGCCCCTCGTTTCAGCCGACGTGCAACCTACTTCTACTTCCTCATTTCTCTCTTCTTCTCCTTTTGCTTCTCCTCTCCCAGCCTCTTCTTCCGGATACATTATCCAGTCCCCCACTCCTCTTCCCGAGGACGTTTTCTCTTCATCCCCAGGGCCCTCTCGCCCACCTCCTTCCCCCGCGCCTAACGCGCTGGACTCCACAGCTATATCTTGCACTGATTTACCTCCCGCCCCATCTTCTTCTAATATTTCTCCTAGCCCCATTGATGCCCCCTCTGGGTACCTTATAGATCCTCCTTTGGACCGCAATGATTCTTCAACCCCCTCCCACAGCTCTCCTCTTCCACCTATAACTTCTCTCTCACTTCCCCACCCCCTCCAGAGAACTTAGAGCTCAGGGCAGGGAAATTCGTCGCTCCCGGGTTTATGAAGCCTCTCTTCTTCCCGTAAACCCCACTAATTGGTCCTTGGTTGAATCTCTTATCGACCAATCCATATCCAAAGTTCAGGAACTATTCCAAATTCAGCCCGGGAGCCCATACATTCCCAACCGCCAGTCTTCCTCCACCCACAAAACGGCCAATGAGGCTAAGGTCTCGGCAATTTACAAAACCAATCCCCGTAGAGCTCTTAGGGTGATCACCCAAGATTCTGGCCCCAGATGTCATCTGCCTCCTTCCACTATCTCTAATCATCTCTTTGCCCCCAATAGTTCGCCCCCGGCCCCGGATTTCTATCCCCCTTGTGATCGCCCCAACCTCAAAGCCGACAATTTCTCCCCTAGGGAGGTTAGTGAGAGGCTTCAGGCCTCTACCAACTCTGCCCCTGGGGATGACAGAATTGGATACGATATATGGAAAAAGATCGATCCCCAATGTAGGTTCCTTACGGTGGTGTTCAACGCCTGCCGTAAAATTAAGAAAATTCCCCTCTCATGGAAAAGGCACAAAACCATCCTGATCCATAAGGGTGGTCCAACCGAGGACCCTTCCAGTTGGCGGCCAATTTCCTTATCAAATACTGCCCCTAAACTCTACGCCTCTCTGTGGGCCCGGCGCCTCTCGGATTGGCTAGAGAAGCATGACGTGCTCTGCCCCGCTCAGAGGGTTCCGTCCTTTGACGGGGTTTTCGAGCACCTGGTCCTCTCGTTGGAAACTCTCATCGGCAACGCCAAAATCCACAATCGCAACCTTTCTCTGGCTTTTGTGGATCTGGCGAATGCCTTTGGCTCAATTTCACATGTCGCCCTGTTTTCTGCCATAGAGGCCTCTGGTGCCGGTCCCATCTTCCTGGAGATCATCAGGGACATTTATTCCGATTGTACCACTACCCTGGTGACAGAGTCGGGTCTGTCTGACCCTATCCTACATTCCCAAGGTGTTAGGCAAGGGTGACCTCTCAGCCCCTCTCTATTTAACCTCGATGAGCCCCATCCTGCGCGCCGCCCTGGACTTATCTGATCTTCCAGGTCAAAGGGCGGTGCGTACTGCGATGATATTTGGCTCGCGGCCTCCTCGCGAACCTTCAGCTTATGATTGATAAGATCTCTGAACTTTCCCGCACTTGCCACTGGTGTCGCAGGGCCAACCCGGCCAAAAGTGACTTCAACATCACTGCCGGGCGTATCGACACCTCTGTCAAAGTTTCTATCGACTCCTCCCCCATTCGAACCATGGCCCAGTTCGATTATTCTCGCTTCCTCGGCAAACCGGTAGGCTACTCAGTCATAAACTCAGGCGACAAGATAGAGCAAGTTGCTAAGCTTATCGAGAAAGTCAGGGACTCTCATCTTGCTCCCTGGCAAAAGGTGGATGCCATCATGGCATATCTGGTCCCTCATCTCCTCTTCCAGATTCGCATGCGAAAGATCTCCCATTCTGACGCGGCGAACCTGGATAAGTGGTTTAGAAATACCGCCAAAGAACTTCTTGGCCTACCGGACCGAGCTTCCACCTCCTTTCTCTACTCCCCCCGTTCTGGTGGTGGCGCTGGTCTGCCTGAGTTTCAAAAGGAGGTCCTCTTTGCCCAGGTTGAAGGTGCCTTTAAACTCCTAACGTCCCGTGACCCTGTAGTAAGAGAGTTAGCCGCGGCTGACCTCCGACACACGGTTAGCGTCCGGATTCCTCGACGTGCCGTCGAACCCTCTGTCATCGAGGAATTCTTCAACGGCATCGCCCCGGTTCGCTCCTCGGGTGGCAAAAATGTATGGACGTTTGCTCGTCAGGCGTCCATACATCTTGAAATTAACTGGATCCTGGAGCAGAGAGACGCCTGCCTTTTTCCAAAACTTGTTCGCGACGAGTCCTCTCTCGTCATCGAGCCGCGTCACCGTCATTTGGTTCAGCGCAAGCTTCGGAAGCTGCAACAGGACTCGCGCCTGTGAAGAGCAGTGGAAGGGAGCAAGCCGACCAGGGCGCGCTGCTCGCGACCTTTCCCTCCCGGTAACAGATCGGTCATTTCCTCCGCACCGGATTTCATTTGCCACTCCGGATTTTTATTGGATTTTAAAGCCCGGCGCTGAACCTCCTCGGTGGCGCTGTGCTGGTCGGCCATGGGACGCGGAGTGGAGAAGGTCTCTGTCGCTTTGGCTGCGTCGGCGAGACGACCAGCGCCTTGGCCTGAAACTCAGTCTCACGTGATTAACCCATTGTGCCCATAATATGGTTAAAATTCGGGCGGCACAATCAGATCGGCGACCTCCTCAAATCCCGCTGCCACTGCGGCTGGGTGGCTGTGGTAGGAGAAGAACACTGAGTTTCTCATTAATCGACTTCGCCCTGATTTAGTCCTCACGGACAGCCGTAAACGGTGTGTCCACATCTTAGACGTGGCCATCCCGTTTGAGGGAGGGGCAAATTCGCTGGAGAAGTCCAGGAAAACGAAGTGCGACCGGTACGCCCCTGCAATTGTCCGCCGCACTCTCTGTCAAGGGGCATAACATCCTGCCAAGGTGGTCCGATTGTCATCCGGCGCACGTGGTGCCTGGGATCCCAAAGTAGCGCCCCCTCAAGGAACTGGTCATAGGGGACTGCCAGACCATCTCAGGAAGATGCTGATTAGCTCCATCATCAGATCTTCCCATGACATCTTTTCAGAACACATTCACGCTTCACCGACTGACCAACTGACACGACAGACGGATATAGGTGCTCCGGCTTCTCCGGACACACAGGTGCAATGAGGCATTATGCTGAGCACGCATTGTATGCATGTGTGAGTGTTGTGTGTATGTGAATCCCTCCCCCACCCCCAACTCCTCTGTTTCCCTGGAACAGAAATGATGACAAGTTTCGCCAATATGGATGAAACAACTTTTGATCCACATCTTTCGAAAGAGCAAAGTAGCCAGTGCCGCGCGTGTATTCTGACGCGTTAGTTGCTCAGTTTACGCGTGGGTGAGCGGTTTACCGCCATCTGGCGGTCATCACCGAAGGCCGAGAAGTCGAGCGTTCGGCGCCTTGCCAAGTGGGTTCCAGAAGAAGAGTGAAGACGCCTTGAAGAGTCGCTGCGGGGCGAAGAAGCCCCCACCGTTGGACAAGACTGGTGGGAGCCCAGCTGAGCCTCCCGAGTGACGCGGCGGTCTTCATGGTGCTGCTCTTCCGGCCCATTGGGATGACGGGCTAAGGCGATTCGGAGCGGCGGGGCGGCGTGACGCGGCTGGGCGAGGATGAGTTTCTCTTTTTTCCTATTACTCTGTAATTCTGACCGTTTAGGAGTAGTTTGCCATTAACTTATCAATTTTTCTAATTTTTAATTTTCATTCATATCAATATTCTATATGTAGTATCCTCCAAACTTTTATATTAGTAGCTGCCTTGTCATTTTTCGTATATTAATCCGGTCGGCCATCTTGAATTTTCGTTTATATTTCAGTTTTTCCTTTTTTTTCGTAAATTAGTCCGATCGGCCAGTTTGAATTTTTGTTCATATATACGTTTTTCCTAAATATCTCGGAAACGGCTCGTTTTTCGGTTTTTTTGTATTTTGAATTAAGCCTTTTACTCTTTTAGCTTCCATTTGCGATTCCACATTAGGAGCTTTTTTTTTACCAAACCTCTACGTAAATTTTTACAGTCTTTACTTAAATCTTCAAATTCACCGAGTTTACTCACGTTAGTACTTTCCGTCGACCGACTGGTCACCGTCCGACGGAGCCGCCATTTTGTATTTCCATCTAAACAGTTTTTTGCTCATATCTCCTAAACGGTGAGGATTTCGGGGTTTTTACCTTCTTCTTTTCCTTGCTTCTTTTTTGTTTTGCTCCCCCTTGCTACCGCTATCAGAGGAAGTCAATTCGGCCTTGTAGGAAACTTTCAATTTTTCAATGTTTTTCCAAGGTTGTTCGCTGGTGAGCGGTTTACCGCCACGGGACCGCGACTTCTAGGAGAGCGGTTTACCGTTGCGTGTCGCCATTGCGTGCGCGTTTACCAACTCCGCGATCTTAGGTTAGGTTTAGGATTTAGGTGTTAGGTTAGTTGTGTTTTTCTCATGTGAGCGGTTTACCGCCGTCTGGCCGCTTCTACCGCATCCCTCGTGTTAGCGGTATAGGTGTAAAAATTGGTCTCTGTCTTCAATATCGTTTATAGACATGAAGAAACACGAAGGACATGAAGCCCATGAAGCCACATGACATGAAGAACACGAAGAACATATCCTTGTATTGTATAATGAGAGCTGTGCTGTCGTCCAGTAGTGGAAATCCCGTCGACGCATTTGCCTTTTTTTTGTGAGTGGTGGGGTCTCGAGTGGATCTGGGGAAACGGTGGGGTTTCCGGAATTTCTCTCTAATCGTTAGTTTAGATTAAGTTAGTTAAGTTAGTTTAGCCCGTATAGGAATTGTGGGATTCGAGGTTTCCAGTACGGTGGGGTCTCTGGAACCTTCTCTCCACTTGTTCCTTGATTTACAAATTAATTAATTTGCTTCATTTATTTAGGTTAGTCAAAAATTAGGTTAGTTAGTTGGTAGCACTATCTCTCTCTTCCCCCCTTCCTCCCTTCTCTCCTCCCCCTGATCTAGCCTACTGCGTTGCGCCGCCCTGCCATCACCACATCAAGAACCACCAGCTGTGCTTTCGTGTAGCGTGTGCTAGTGCCTGTCTGGTTTTGTTCTGGAATTTTTGTGTCTTGCTACTTTCGCCGTTGCTGTGTTCCTTTTGTACTGTGGCTCGCGTTAGCCCCTACAGCAGTTTGTGCGTTAGGAACTGACTTCGTGTGTGTGTGTTTTGTTTTCTTTTTGTTTGTTTGTTCTTGTTTTTTCTTTTTGTTGCCTTGACCTTGCCCCTACTGCAAGATGGATCGGAGCAAGCTTACGTCCACGCCGAAGGAGGGCGTCTCGAGGCCAGTCGGCCACTGGAGAGACAGCCTGAGCCCGATTGCTCCAGTCCCATCTACACCACGGGCCATAGCTTACTCCATTGTTCTGGGCAGCTCGGAAGAGGGCTGCATTACTATACAGGACAGTGTGGTTGCTGCTCCTTCGCTGCCTTCCAGGGTGCAGCCTGTCAATCTTGCCCCTTGGGAATTCCCAGCAGACGATTCTCCACGTCTGGAAGTGCCGTCCCCAATTTCTCCGATCCAGTCGATCTCTTCCTCGATCGCTGAATTTTGGGGACCAATATTCTCCTCCCATTCAGCTGTTGGTGCGACGGAGAATGTTATTGAAGATCTGTCGGTTGAAGGTTTGGAAGGTCCTCTTCCTGCGCCCACGCCGCACCCAGGCCTTCCATCGATTACGGAAATTACTGGTGACCAAGACATCTGGCGGGACAGAGATCCCCCAGATATTCTAGAGGAAGAATTTATCACCCTCTCGGAGACATTGGCCGCCAGTCTAAAGAAGAAAACGCCCCATTCGGAAACTGACCTGAGTGAAGCCAATAACTCCCTGGCTCAGAAGTACGTCACCATCTCGGAAACTCTGGCCTCCCAATCTCTGGTGACTGCGTCTCTAGCCAGAAGCAATGGCTCGCCCCATACCCGGTCTCAAGCGATTCCTGAGGAATATGTTACCCTCACGGAAACCTTGGCCACCCCATCTCGGATTGAAGCGCCTCCAATGAGGGAAGACCTCTTTTACACCCGGTCTCAGGTTCAATCGCTCTTTGACCCAGATCCCACAGTCTTGTCGGTGGTCATTCCTCCGCCTGAAGAGTTTTCCGACGACAACATTGCCTTCGAGGCTTCGGAGTCCGATGTCGGAACCTTGATCACGGTGTCAGGTCTCAGGGGACCAAACACCACCACCAGCCCCAGGTGGAGCCTTTCCCAGGACCACCTTGAGCTCGCTTCCGAGGATCCCCCATCGACTTACGGGGAAGCACTACATGGAACTCTACTTCCCCTCTGTTAGGACTAGGTGCCCTTACTGCACATTCACCATCACCTCGGGGCTTATCCAGGAGCGTAGAACCTCCTTGAAGTCGCACTTAATCTTCCACCACATGTGGCCGGCGACATGTCAAGTGTCAATTAAATGTTCTGGCTGCGGTAACTCGGCTGCCAAAAGGGGGCATGTCCGTACTTGTACGCTGAACGCCAATCGACGAAGTCAGGCCCCGCAAGCACGCGCCAGAGGACCGGACGCTCGTCCTTCTTCCCCTTCCTCGGGGAGGAGTCAGTCCTCGGGATCGCCCGCGCAGGCCCACCCTTTCCTACCGTCCCTTCAGCCCCTACAATCGGAAGAATCCGTTCTCTTCCCTTTACCAGCTGCCCCCCACACCCGTTGCCCTGCCTGTCCGGCTTCCCATGACCCGGTCAGCAGCGCTCGCAAATGGACAGCGAGACTAGCCAGCCTGAAGAGGCATTTGACCGCGGTGCACAAAATGACGCACCCGGTACGGAAGATCTGCTGCGGTTGCTTCAATGAGGTTGACCATTGGAACAACCATAAGAGTTCGTGCTCGGCTCTTAGGTCTCTCTCGCTCCCTGCGGAGGCCAAGGAAGCAGGGAAATTCCGATGTACACAACCGGAATGTGGGGCTGCCTTTGCCACGGAGCGGCAATGCAAGATGCATTTGCGCAGTCACTCCAGGGCCCCGCGGTTGGAGAAGTTGCCGCCTCCTCTAACATACCAGAGGAAGAAAGCGGTCCAGAATAGGGTCGCGAACCTTATTCGACCTACGGCCCAGGACAGCCCGCCGTCGTCTGGCGGCTCCTCGTCAGCGTCGGCGTACCGCTGTCTCCGGTGAGCGCTCGGGCCTCTGCCACGGAGGCCCGAACCTCATCGAATACTGCTGGTTCCTCAAGATCTGGCTCTTCCGGCGGTGTTGCCCCTCCACCCGCTCCTTCGACTGCTGCGGTCGCAGTAGAACCTGCAAGCAATCGCCGGAACACGTCCCGCTCTCCCCAGCCGCCCCGAAACAGAGGCCCGCTCCGCCCAACGCCCCCAGACCCCTCCTACGTAGGCAAGCTACACCCTGACCTAGAGGAGCTCAGGGGCGTCATCATCGAGGCGACAAAGGCCCCCGTTTCCGGTATCAATTGGCTGCAGCTGGAGATCTTCATCGCTCAAGCTGTGGAGAAGGTCCAGGCACTCTGCCTGCGCAACCCGGCCACCACTCTGCGTCCCGGTGCAGGCGTCACTCGTCCGACAGCGCTCGCGAGCAAGGCGAAGATTTCTTCCCATCTACTCGTCTAACGCCCGCAGAGCAATGCGTATCATCTCCGGGTATTGAAGGCCCGAGGGTGTGAAATCGACCCGCAGAGCTGTCGGACCATTTTCCTTCCATCTTTTGACCTCCGTCCTTGGAGGACTGCTTTCCGGTGGCTGAAGGGCGGCCCACTGTGAAGGATACTACCTTCACGGAGAAGGAAGTAGTCGAGCGGCTGCAAGGAATGGCCAACACGGCTCCGGGTGACGACCGCCTGCGTTACAACAACTGGCGAAAGGTCGACCCGACTTGTCGGCTGCTATGCTCAATTTTTAGGGCCTGCGCCAAGTTTTCACGGGTGCCTTCTAGCTGGAAGACTTCCAACACTGTCCTGATCCACAAATCGGGACACAGCGACTCTCCAGCTAATTGGCGCCCTATTGCTTTGTCTAACACCATTTTAAAGTTGTATTTGTCTCTTTGGGGCCGTCGACTGAACGACTGGGTTGAGGAAAATGGCGCCCTCTCTCCAGCCCAGAAAGGTTTCAGACCCCATGATGGGGTCTATGAAAACAACTTCCTCGTCGAACGGCTCCTTGACGAGGCCAAGAGCGGGAAGATAGACCTGTGCCTTGCCTTCGTCGACTTCTCCAACGCCTTCGGTTCTGTCTCCCACCAGGCGGTTCTGGAAGGTCTGAAGTCGGCTGGTGTAGGCAAGAAGCTGCTGGATGTTGTCAGGGACCTGTACACCGACAACCAGACGACCTATCTCTCGTCCAAACTAGGTGCCTCAGAGGTGTGCGTCAGGGTTGCCCACTCAGCCCTACGCTCTTTAACCTCGCGATCGATCCTCTCCTTCGGTCTACGCTGGCCCTCTCGGATCTTCGCATCCCGGGCGGCGCCTACGCTGACGACGTCTGGCTGGCGGCCACCAACCCGGCGTCCCTACAAGGATGATCGACCACCTTGCAGCTCAGGCGGCCAAGATAGGAGTCAAGATCAACCCCAACAAGAGCGACTCCCTCTCTATTAGAGACGGCAAGGTATACGACAATTCTTACACTGTGGACAGGGCCCCCTTGCAGACCCTTACTGACGCCGATTACACCAGGTTCCTTGGCAAGCCGGTGGGCTTCAACATCATTCCCCCTCTTGCCAAGGTAAATGATGTATTGGACCAAGCCCGCGACGTTGCAGACGCGAATCTCGCGCCTTGGCAGAAGCTGGACGCCCTGCTCACCTTCGTGCTCTCGCGCCTCTCCTTCCCCATCAGGATGAGGACGTTAGCCGTCGGTGACGCTGACGACCTGGACGCCTGGATAAGGCGTTCATCAAAGAAGCCTCAGGACTCCCGGACAACGCCTCCTCACATTATATTCATGCGGGGAAATCCGGTGCGGGCATGGGTCTCCCGCAATTTACGAAGGAGGTCCACTTCGCCTTCATCGAGGGGGCGTTTAAACTCCTAACTTCCCCGGACATTACAGTTAGGGAGATCGCCAACGAGCAACTTCGCTCCACCGTGGCATCAAGGCTGCCTAACGCGGACATTTCTGTAAATACCGTGGCGGACTACCTCAACGGTACCCCCATCTCCCACCAGGGTCGTGGCAACCTGTGGTCGAGAGCCCGTCAGGCCTCTAAGGCGGCCGGCATTCGCTGGGCCTTCGAACTCCGAGACGGCTTACTCTCTCCCTCCATCATCCACAAACACAAAGATGGAGAGAAAGTGATAACCCCTAGGCAGCGGAAGAGTTTGCTCCGCTCTTTGCGTCGAGCCAACCAGGAAGAGCATCTGGAGGCATGGAAGAGGCAGCGTGACCAAGGCAGGTCTGCGCACGACCTGGCTCTAGCCGGGGCCAGATCGTCGCACTTCATGCGCTCTGGTGAGGGCCTTAGGTGGACGGACTACCTATGGGTTCACAGAGCACGCCTCAACCTCCTTCGAGGGCTGCGTGCTGGCTTCCCGTGGGCCCCAAACTCTGCGGAGGGCTTCTGCAGATTTGGATGCAAGGACCCAAGGACGGGAGCGCAGTCGCTGGAGACGCAGGCGCACGTCATCTGCCACTGCCACAAGAATTACCGCGCCATCACCTTGCGGCACAATGCTATTGTCGACGCGATCAAGGGCGCTACTTGCGCCATGGACTGGCGCGTGGTCGCTGAGGACCAGGTATTCGGGACAAGCGCCCGGACCTGGTACTTGTGAACAGGAACGGCACGTCTTACAAAATTCTAGATGTGGCCGTTGCGTTTGAAGGCGGGAAGGGATCCCTGGCGGCGGCAAGAAAAACCAAACTCACTCGCTACCAGAGAACCCTCGAAGAAACCCGGGCCATCGCGGGAGTGACTTCGGCAGAGATTGTCCCCATTGTTGTCGGGGCACGTGGAGCGTGGGACCCACAAAATGACAAGCTGCTGAAGCAAATAGTCCACGAAGACTACCTGCCAGTACTTCGCAAGCGCATTGTCAGTGCAGCTATTCGTGGATCCCACGACATCTTTAAGGCACATATGGCCTAGATCATACACAGCCCTTCTCAGGGCTATGCCGCTCCACCTTAAATAGCCCTTTTTAGGGCTCCGCCGCTTCACCCTCATGTGCCTGCTCTATCCGCCGCTACTTCAATCCGCCCTTCTCAGGGCGCTCGGTCCTTCTCAGGACCACCCCGCCCTTTTAAGGGCGAACGGCCCTTGTCAGGGCTGCTGTGTGAATGCGAGAGAATGCGAGTGTGATCCTTTCCACCTCCTATTCCCCTCTCACGAACAGAAATGATGAAATGTTCATCGATGATGATGAAACCACTGATCTGTTCTTATCAGCTTAATATCTGATACAGTCCCCATCGGGGGCTTCAGTATATTAATCTGATTTTTGGAAACAGGAGAGGTATGAGCGGTTTACCGCCACCTCTCCGCAGGTCGTCTCGGCACTGCAGAATCGCCGAGTTCGGCCCACCAAAATTTGAATAAAAACATATATAGTTTACCCTGCACAAGCTCTATGCCAAATTCGCGCTCTCTGGGTCTAAACTACAGACCATCATGGCAACCGATCAGTGCTGCCAATTTCCCGCTACTGTAAGGCGTTCTTGTAGTCCTCTCAACACGGTAAAATATCACTGAAATGCCTAGAACAACGTATTCTTTTTCGTAGAGAAACATCATGGTCTTGCAGCACCATGCACGACCGGACAGAAACTCTTCGATGTTTTGGTTGTTATTATTGTTGTTGTTGTAGCTAAATTATTTGTAGCACTCTTGAATAATCAATATTTAAGACCTGAATATTGCCCTCCGATACGTAGCAACTACTTCGCGGGCGGGGATGATTCTTTTGAACACTGTGATGAATTAATACGTGTTTTACGATTGAATAATAATCTGAAACTTGTTCGCCTCCAACACGTCCGTTTTATTTAAACCTCGCACGAATACGTATTAAAGAGTTGAATATTGTCCTAGGTCGACGCGAACGAGAACTGTTAATTTAACGA
The DNA here is from genome assembly GCA_964035755.1 of Teleogryllus oceanicus. Lineage (NCBI taxonomy): Eukaryota > Metazoa > Arthropoda > Insecta > Orthoptera > Gryllidae > Teleogryllus > Teleogryllus oceanicus. The sequence goes on along the minus strand of CAXIVR010000007.1, from coordinate 86,914,226 downwards.
AAATAAAAATTATATCAACGTGACTTGAATGAATGTTTACGAAAGAATAACATGTCCATCGTATTGCACACCTACGCCAACTTAAGGAAACAATAGGAGCGGGGTGGGTTCTCGTTTTATTGATAATGATTTTTATCAGAATGGTTGTGGCTTATCACCATTTGCTCTTTCATGAAAGTTGTTGGCCCTGAAAAGAGACGCTTTTCAAATCACACAAAGCACCAACGCTGCGCAAGTAAAGCGAGCTGTAAGAGCAAGCTTACTTGGAGCTGGTGTACTTAGTGACAACCTTAGTCTCGCTGACGGCGTGCTTTGCCAACTCGCCGGGCAGAGAAGACGCACTGCCGTCCTGGATCTCCCGCGAGGTGATGGTGGGCCTTGTTGTAGTGCGCCAGGCAGGAAGCCTCTGACGGCGATGCGCTCCGAAAATGTTGTCCAACAAAGCTGTTCATGATGCTCCATCACGCTTGCTGGAGATGCCGGTATCGGGATGGACCTGCTTCAGCACCTTGTGAATGTGAATGGCGTGGCTCCTTCCTCTTGCGCTTCTTTTTCTTGTCTCCCTTGTAGATGTTCTTCTGGGCCTTACCGGCCTTCTTGGCGGCCTTTCCGCTCGTCTTGGGCGGCTTGACTATAGAGGTGCGTTCGACAGCAACCGTCTTGTATGGGATTATATTATCGGGTATAGCCATAAATACTTATCCCGATTTGGGTGGATTGGGACAGCGCTGGCGCTTGTGTCAGCAAACGGGAGGGGTGGGAAGTGGGAAGGAGCCTCTCGCTACCCCAGACTAGCTATTGTCGGAGAGGAGGGATGGGGAGGGGGGTGAGAAGAGGAGGAAGAGAAAGATGTGTTGGTGGTGTTCTCAGGAGGGTGGTCTATTGCTTGGGTTTGTGGGTAGCATGGCGGGTATTTGTTTGAGTGTTTATTATGGTGGTGGTTTTGTAGGATATCCCAGAGGTGTGGGAAGTACTTTTTATGAAGAGGTGGATTAGTTAGTATGTGTCGGTGTGGATTCAGAAAGGGAATGAAGCTTGGGTTTTGGGTGGCTTTTTGAATGTTTCGTCTAGCGGTATTGTAGATGTCTTGTCCGATCGGTGTTAAGTTAAGTGTCTGTCTGAGTCGGTTGAGGTTTGTCATGGGTGGAAGTCTGAAGGCTATACGTAAGAATCTATTTTCGAGTCTGTGGAGTTTGTCGTAGTTGTATTTACAGGTAGTCGCCTGATCAGTTGGCCCATGTCAGTATGGGTTTGATGTATGTCTTGTAGATGTGGAGTTTGGTCTTGGTTGGGGTCTTTGGGTGGGTGATTATTGGTGAGAGGGCGCTGAGTTGTCTGGTGGCCTTTTGGGTGATTCTGTCGATATGTTTCGTCCATAGTAGTTAACTGTCGAGTGTGATCCCCTGATACGTCGTGGTGTTCGTCCAGTTGATGTTATGATTGTCTATGTTGAGGTTGGGAGGGTTGTGGTCAGTTCTGTTTCTGTGGAATAGTATGGCGGAGCATTTGTTGGGGTTCAGGGTTAGGTCGTTTTCTTTAGTCCATTGGGTTATTCTATTGAGGTTTTCCTGGAGTGTATGTAGCGAGTCACCGGGTCGTGGTCTTGTCACTGTCAGGGCTGTATCGTCTGCGTACACGTAGTCGTTGACGTAAGGCTGTCGTTAGGAGGTCGTTTTGTGTAGGGGAAAAAAAGTGTTGGTGGGGACTGCTCCTTGGGGACGCCGGCGGAGATGGGTCTGGTGGAGGGGATGGCATGAAGGTGGCTGATATGGAATGATCTATTGTTCAGGTAGTTTTCAGGAGGAAGAAATTTGGGATGTGGGGGGTTATCTTGTAAATGAGGGTGTTGTGGTTGATGGAGTCGAATGCGTGGGAGAAGTCTAGGAAGATGGAGGGGACTGGTGGTGCGGGTTTTTTCTTACGATTCTGTAGTCTGGTGGCTATGTCGCATGAGATACGTAACGTTTGTAGTCCTGTTGATTTGTCTGCCCGGAAACCAAATTGGGTGGGTCGGAGTCGTGCGTCAATTAGTGGTGTTAGTCGTCTGAGTAGGAGTCTTTCAAGAGTCTTTCCGAGGATTGGTAAAATGCTGATGGGACGGTAGTTGTCTACCGGGTTTTCTGTGTGTTGTCAGGTTTGGGGATCATAATGATTTTGGCATGTTTCCATAAGTCGGGGAAGTAACTCGTCTTTAGGCAGGCGTTGAAAAGTTTTGTCAGTAAGTTGATGCCGTTTTGGTCAGTCGTTTCAACGCTGCTGCCTTTACTCCGTCAGGACCTGTCGCTTTACTAGTCTCGTCGAGTAAGTGTAGTTCGTCTTTACTTGGTCTTCAATGGTCCAAGAGCTGTTGATGTTCAGGTGGTAATTGGGGTGTTTTAGGAAATACAGAATTGCTGATGGGGAAGAGGGGTGTTTGGTGATATGAACGTAGTTTGTAGTTTGTCGGCAAAGAGTTCGGTCATGGTTTGTGGGTCGTAGGTCAGTGATCCGTATGGTAGAGTGAGTGGAGAGATTACGTTTGTCTTTGTCTTTAGGTCTTTAATTAGAGTCCAGATTCTCCTGGGGTGCCTTATCCAGTTCGTCTATGGTGTTAGTCCATTTGTCATTTTCGTATTTAGTTAGTGAGTCATGTAGTGTCTTTTTCCTTAATGTTCATCAAAGTTCGTCTATCGTCTGTAGTTCTTGTTCTGTAGAATGTCTTTTGTGTCTTTCGTTTAAGTCGTATTAATTGTAGTATATTGTCGGGAAGTCTTGGTTGGGAGTCAATGGTGTGGGTGGATGATTTGTGTAGTGAGCGGTTTATTTGTAAGTTGAAGTGAGTAATGGCCTGATCTATATCTGTGGGGGTTAAGAGCGAGTTGGGGGGTTTAATTTTCTTTGAGATGAGCTGTTTGAATTTTTTCCAGTTTGTTGTGATGCTATTGTGGGTGATGTTGATGCCGAGGAAGAATGTCTATTGTGAAAATAACTGGAGGTGGTCGGATATTTGTTCTGGTTTAGGGTGTGGAAGCTAATTATGGTGAGTGTGGATTGTAAAGTCGAGTATGTCATGTAAGAATAGCGTACCAGGTGTGTCAGTTCAGAGGGTGCTGTTAGAGTGAGGATTAGGTCGGTTAGTGAGATAGTCGTCAAGTTTGTGGCCGTTTATGTTTGTGTATCTGCATCCCCAAGTAGTCGGTTGGTATTTATGTCTCACCCGGTAGGCAGGTGTCCATGAATTAAGTAGGTCTAGGTCTTGGTCTAGAAGATGGGTGGTTGGGGGTTTGTACATGGAACAGATGGTGACGGGGCCGTGTGGGGTTGCTATTTGAATGCGGGTATTTTCTATGTGGGCTGTGGGGATGGGTGGGAGTTGGGTGTGGGGAATGTCTTTCCTGATGCATATTGCTGTCCCTCCTTGCGTCAGTCTGTCCGTACGGTAGGTAATAAAGTCGGGGATGTGGAAATGATTGGTGTGGTTTAAGATGCGTCTCTTGTAGTAGTAGTAGTAACCCAACGGAGTAGTCTTTTAAGTATTGTCTGATGTCTTGTAGTTTCCGGGCCAGTCCGCCGTTTGAAGTTGTGACGTTTGTCAGTTTGTGTCTCATAGTGAATTTAAAAGAAGTCGCACAGTTTGGTCAGAATTGTCATGATTTTTGTCATTAAGTCGTCTTTGCTCTTGAGGATGGTGATGATTTCTTTGGCGGTAGTTATTATGGTGGATATGTTGAAGGATTTGATGAGGGTGAGGAGTTCTTTAAGATCTGATGCAGTGGATGAGGAGGTGGAGTCTGAGGAGGAGGGGTTTGGGGTGAGTGGGAGTTTGCTTTGCCGGCGTAGGTTTGTTGGAGTTTGGATGTGTCTTTGGGATCTTTGAGTCTGGGAAATTCTTTTAATGTCGGTGCAGTTCGTTGAGTTTGTCTGTTGTCCATGAGACTATAAATCTTTTTAGTTAGTGTTGCTTGTCTGTCTTGTTTGGCTTGTAAAAGTATGGGACATTCTAGGGAGTACGCTGGGTGGTCATTGGAGCAGTTGGCACATTTGAAAAAGTCATTGGGGCAGTCTGAGTGGTGATGGTTACCGCTGCACTTTGCACAGACGGTTGGTCGGTGGCAGTAGTGTCTGGTGTGGAAAAAGAGTTGGCATCTGTCACATCTGGGGATCCTGTCATTCTGTCTGTAGTCTTGGATTGTTACTTTGTGGTGTAGTAAGTGCTTGATGTTTTGTTTAAAGTCAGTCATGTCTTGTCTGTTAATTTCGACCAGGTAGGTCCCAAGTCCTGTCAGGCTGCTGTCTGGGTTGCGTCGCTTCATTTCTGTGATGTGGTAGCCGTAGCATTTCAGGTCGTCAGTGATGTCAGTCAGGGGGGTGTTGGGGGAAAGTCCTTTTATGACAAGTTTGTCTCTTTGTCCTTCAGTAGTCCGGTGATGGTGGTAGGCCAGGGTGGTGAAGTATCTCGATCTGATGGTCGGGGTCAGTTCCAGTTCGTCAGTGCTTTGAGGTTAGGGTGTGCGTGGGTAGTTTTTGGGTTGAAGGATCAGAGATTCTTTTCTGGTACTCCTTGCCAGGAAGCCGTTGGGGGTGATGGTCTGTAGGTCTTTCAAAAGTCTCGTGGGGTTAGTCAGTCCAGTATTGTCAATGTGGATGGAGCCTATCTTGGGTCTGGTCGGGGGTTGTCTTATTCCATTGACCGCTTCATTTGGGGGTTGGTTGGTTTGAGATTCTGGTTGGGCGGGGTCATTGGGAGTGGTGAGGGCAGAGAATCTGTTAGCAGTAGGGGTTGAGGGTGGAACGTATTGGCCGGGAGCTTTGCAGGTGTGTTTTGCTGGTAGGAAAGGAGCTTCAGTGGTGGTGGTTGTGTTGGATCCTGAGGGGTTGTCCTGGGTGTTGGGTGGAACTGCAAGAAATGAACCTGGGGGAGTTGGTGAGTGGTGGGGGGAGCGCCAGGCTGTCCTTGATTCCCATACTTACCTCAAAAGACCTTTCAGTTTGTGTCAATGGGCTTTCTTTTGTGAGGGGCTGTGGAGTCACGGGTTCCTCTCTTCCTTTGGATGTTGGCGTCCTCCGGTAGAGCTTGCCAGATGGTGTTGTCCATGTCGGCGTCGTGGCCGATGGTGGTAGAGTGTCGTACCGGTACCTGGTCCCGCCATGATGGCGTCAGCCCCGGGGCCACTGCTGCTGGTATTGAGTGTAAAGTGGTCCTGTGGTGCTGCTCGGTGTTTCGGATGGTTCTGACGATTCCTGCCAGATAATTGCCGGGCAGTGGCTCTGTTGGTTAAACAAGCTCTGGTAGAGTTTGTTTACTTCCGATTTCCAGTAGAGTATCCTTGTACGTATGCAGTGGTTGTTGTAGTAAGTTCTAATAGGTATTCGCCGGTCTTAACTGTAGAGGTGCGTTCGACAGCAAAGACCACACAGAAATGCCGAAAGTACCGAACTGGTCATATTTATAACCTCGGTACCCCTTCCTCGGCGCCCGGGGAGGGGGCCGCCCAATTAAAGCGGTCACTGGCGGTGCGCGCCGAATAACGGCGATCGCGGCGCTCCCTGTGGAAGGGGAACCGAAGTATTAAATATAGGTCGGGCCGCGCTCGGCGCCACAAGCGAGTGGAGGTGCGCGCAGAGCACATAGAGCAAAAAGTTGTAGCTAGTAGTGTTATAGAGCAAAAAGTGTTAGCTAACGACTAAGTATCGGCCAGGAGCTGAGTAATCGCCCGCGATACTTAGTAGTAGCGTAGCTTGACAGCGTCGATTCAAGGCTCGAGGCACCGTGCGCAGCAAGGCGAACCCAAAACCTGCGGCTGCGGTGAAACATCGCCCCCTGCTTCTGGGACTGACCGGCATCAGGAGGAAGGCCCACAGGCCTAACAATCACCCACCGGAGCTACTCAAGCGAGCTGTAGAGGAGCTCCAGATCAACACAACCGAGGAGGAGCGGCTGCGGCCGCGCCTCCAGATGGAGGCCACCGCCATGGATGGTATATTGCCAACGGACGGCGACCTGTCTGCCCGCTCCAAGCGTGACCGCTCTGCCTCCCCCATGCCTGGACATCCCTCCAACCCTGCTGACAATCAACCTGGTGGACCTTTCCTCTTTCCAAAAAAGACTGCCCGACCAACCCCCCCTACTCTTCCTACAGCCCTCCCCCTACATAATTCCTTTACCTCCTTAGCTGTGAAGACCCCAGCATCTACATCCCCTCCACACCCCACAAATTAAACCCCCGCCTACCTCTCAAAGCCAACAACCACCACCCCAAACCAACACCCCTGCTACTCTCAAACCAAGAATAGGACTCATTCATATTGATCTATGCTCTCTCTTTAGCCCGACTGAACTGACCAACGACCTAATCAAATACAGCAACCATCAAATGACTGCCAAATGCTCAAGCACCGAACTTATCATCACCCCCAAAACTGTCCAGGCCCACTCTCAAATCTGCCACAGACTCCAAGCCATCAAGACCGACCCTTCTTTGAAATCTTTGTACTTCCCTGACTTGTCATACGCCTACAACAGAGCTACCGAAGACACACGCGACAAACTGGTGATCAAAGGACTCCCCTCCCCCAATTCCCGACTGAAACAATACGTGAATACATGACTGACCTGGGACTGACCGTATACCACATTACAGAGATGCAGAGACGCGAAGACGGACAACTCCGACCAATGGGACTTTATACTTTAGAAATACCCAAGAAAAACATAACTGAGACCAAGCAGAAACTACGGTACATCGGACACTACAGCATTAAAGTTGAAGCACATAAAAAGACTGACCACGTCCCACAATGTCGAAACTGCCTGAAACTCTTCACCGTCCACCTGCCAAGGAAAACCATCTGGCTGCCTCTGTGCCTGCCCTCCACTTCCACTGAATCCACCCCCAATCCCAAAACCAACAACCCCAATACAAATGCCACAACTGCACCGGAAACCATCCTGCCTACTACCAAAACTGCCCCTACCTCCTCCAAGCAAAACAAGCCAGAGCCCTACAAACAAACAGATCCTCAACCCCCCTCCCCCCCTGAACTCAACAACCAGAATTTTCCCCACCCCAGAAACCAACCCCAATCTTATGCCTCCACCCTAAATCCTGAGATTCCACCCCCCTCAACAAAAACAATTCCACTTCTTCATGTCTGACATCAAAGAACTACAACCCTAGTCAGAGTCCTGTAACTCCTTCAATCCCTCAAAACAGTCCTAGAGAGATCTAAAAGGCCAGAGGACACCCTCACTAAACTTATCCTCTCGCCATTATTAAACTTCCCATTGAGATCTTCAACTAATGGCTCCCCTACCTACGATTCCTTACCATTTCTTCCTGGAATGCACGCGGCGGTCTCCACAACAAAAAACCTCTAATAGCCCAATTCCTTAAAGACCACTCCGTCGGTGTCCTGTGCCTCCAAGAAACCTTCCTAAAACCAAACCTTTCATTTACTATCCCGAACTACCTCACATATCGAAATGATCGCCTCTCTGCTAACGGAGGCACGGCCATCCTAATCCGTAAAGATATCCCCCACGCCCAATTCAAATCCCAAATACCACATCCTTGAATGCTCTGCTGTCATTCCTAGGTACCTCAACAACTCTATAATAATAATATCTGCCTACCACCAAGCCAAGAAACCACCCATCCTCGACACCGACTTCTCCATACTGCTAAATCTCCCTCATCCTTTCATCCTAACAGGTGACCTGAACGCCAAATCCCTGCAATGGGGCTGCAAGACGGACAATAACAAAGGACGAAAACTTGAACATTTATTAGCATCTCACCCATCCATCCTAATTAAAAGCCCTGCGGAACCTACCCACTACATCAACGATCAACCTAGCGATATTCTTGATATCATCCTCCATTCCGTTAACCTCAACATCTCCACCCCCCACCCCAAAACTAGATCTATTCAACCTATCAGACCACCTACCAATAGTATTCGCAACAACCTCCACCACGACATTCAAACTCCCTCAACCACCACCCATACTCCAAACCAACTGGAAATCTTACAACCACATCCTGTCCAAAAAGATCCACTGCCCCCCCATTATACCCTCCGCTCCAGAAATAGAAAAATCAATAACCCACTTATCAAAACAAATTAAGAACGCCTTTCAGAAAACCACCCTAAAAACCCAACATTACCTCCCCAAACGAAATCCTCTCAGTAATACGACTAAGACAGACTCGAACGATACTAAAGACAGACGACGAAGACAAACGAAGACTCAAGCAACTACAAAGACTAGCTCACAGCCTACTTCTACGCCACCAACAACAAAAATTCAACGACTTAATAGACGACAAAGCGCCCCAATCAACTTCATAAAATAACCTGTACAGTCAGAACCTTCCACCAAAAGATATCCACCACTCCTCACCCAAACCAATAACCCCTTATCTTCGACCCCCAAACTATAATAACTAATACCCTCGCCCAATCCCTGGCGTGCCCGAACCCAGAAACCTCCCATCCCAGACAAGTTCTGCTGCAGTACCTAAAACCCCACCCACCACTAAAACCCAACACCCCTACCACTTCCAGTCATGAAATATACCAAATCCTAAAAACCATCAGCACAAACAAAGCGCCAGGCCCCGACGGAATCACCCCATCTCAAATAAAACACCTACCAAAAATGTGCAATAGATCTCCTTACTAAAATTTACAACTCTGTTTGTATTCTATTTTCCCACTTCCCAGAAGGTGCCATTATGTGAGTCCCCAAACCCGGAAAGATCATCGGCTCCCCTCAAACTACCGTCCCATTAGCCTCCTTCCTATTTTTGGCAAAATCCTAGAAAAAATCATCCTTCTCAGACTAAGCCCAATCCTAAATCCCATAATCCGTCCTGCCCAGTTTGGTTTCCGTGAGGGTCGCTCCGCGGCCCTCCAAACTCTCAACCTCGCTATTTCCATAGCCACCTCAATCCGTCAAAAACTTGAAATCCCTGCCATCTTTACCGACCTTTCCCATGCTTACGACACCGTTGCCCACAATATCCTCTTAATGAAACTTCACCCCCACATTCCCATCCACCTATACACACTACTTCAAAACTATCTCTCCCAAAGATCATTCTTCGTCCGGCACCTCTCAAAATCCTCCCCTATCTATCAAATCCAAGCCGGTGTCCCCCAAGGAGCCGTACTTTCCCCCATCTTATTCTCTCTATACGTCAATGACATCCCGCCCACGCACGGTGTCAAAGCCTTCCTCTATGCCAATGACTTTGCTTTCCTTTCTTCCTTCCGATCCCTATCAGCTTCCCTCAAACAACTACAGAAAGCCCTCAACTCCCTCCACCGATCATGGAACTGGGCCCGAGAAAACGCCGTGACAATTAAACCCGACAAATGCCAAGCTATTCTCTTCTCCTTCCGCAGACATGCCCCTCCCCCACCCCTCCAAATCAACAACCATCCCATCCCCTGGCAAACCACAATTAAATACCTAGGAATCCACTTCTCCAACAGGCTCTTCTGGTCCCACCATATCACCCAAGCCCTAACCAAATCCCACCGTATCATAAACATGCTCATGCCAATTCTCGCCCATCGCTCCATCCCAATAAAGAAAAAACTCACCTCTACTTCACACTACATGCATTCCCATCCTTACCCTTACCAACCTGGTTCAACACCTCCATCTGCAATCACTACAATATTACCCTCCCCTAGAAAACCGCACCAATCCGCATCATCTTCCGCCCCCTCCTCCACACACCAACTAGTAACATCCGATCCCAATATCAGATTCCACACATCCTTACCCTCCTACATGGATCATCAATATCCCAAATCAAGAAATTCATAGAAGACCCACCTACAAACACCTACTCTCATCTCCTTGTGCATCCTCCAAACCACCCAGAAAAAGACTCAAAAAACATCCATTAGACATCTTCGCTCCACACCACTTACCTAAACCTCACAACACTAAGACAACTACTCAACTTAATACAATGACGGACGGCGACAATGACAAGGACATAAACATCTCTTCTAATAGCCTATAACTAAATTCAATAGATAATTCCCCAGCTCATCCTATAATCATCAATAAGTCCATAACACCAATACCATATCATCACCACCAAACCATCCCCAACCAAAAACTCACCCCCCACCTTAACAAAATAACCCGTCTTCTGGCTCATTCTATAATTCAAAAAACCTGTAACAAGTTTGTACCACAGTTTTTTGGGACAGTTATCCTCATCTTGATCGGGTTTTTTTGTCAGTTTTCCTGATTCTTTGAGCAATGCTGAGATGTCCCCTTTTTTGTTTCTGGGAACATATCCTTCGTTATCGGGCCCGGTTTTCTAGAATTAGTAGGAAATATGATATTCAAATTACGCTCATGTTTTTGGGAAAGAATTCCTTCGAAAGACAGATGGGAATAAGAGCCCCAATTTATTGCTTATTTCCCTTGAAAATGATTTTATTACATCGGGCAAATTTTTTTTAAAAGCCTTGAAAAAAAATCATTTTTTTTCTGTATTCAAAACTCAAGTAGTATAAGCCTTGGGTGGGGATCACAAATTTTAAAAAAACGTCCCAAAATTTAAACCCTTCCCAAAAAGTCACACACGGGTTTTTAAACAGTTTTTTTAAAAATATAAATGAAACCCCCAACATAAACTTAAAAAAAACGCAAAAAAATTTGAAAAGTATATAAAATTCTAACTTGTAGATCCAACGGCTTACATCACTATTCATTTTACGTTCAAAAGCGAAAAATTGGGGAGCGGCGCCTTTTTTTTATCATATTACAAAAAAAATACCATACTAAAATTCAACATGCCCTTATTTGAAGATTTTTTTGATCAATGGACGGACACAAAAAGGGTTTTTGTGTCAATCGTTTTTTGGGGAACAAGGACCAAAAAACGGGAATTTGGGGACATTCGTTTAGTGGATTGTTTTTTCTAAATTTAGCTGGTTTATCCACTTTTTCGTTATCATAGCCCTGTAAAAAGGGTTTTTTGTGCTAAAAAACCCCGTTTTTCGCGCAGCATTACAAACGTTTTCCTTCGAAGCGGAAAAATTAAAAAAATTAGGGAAAAAATGTTTTATTTAAGGAACGTGGATACCAACATTTACATATATTTTCGGCAATACACTTTGAATCACTGTTTGAAAAAAGACGGGTGTCAAGTCTGGTATCGTAGAGGAAGTAACGTTTTTTGAACGGATTGGACTTACAGAAAAAAATCGACGGAAGTACAAAAATCGGGGACTGATTATTGACTTTAAATTTTTAAAATATTTTTTCATTTTTTAACTAAAAAACCATACAAATGGGGAAAACGTCCCGATCAAGAGCTGACAATATTTTTGAAATTTTTGGGAACTAAAAAATTTCTTTCAGGAATTTCAAAGTTTTATATTTTTAATTTATTATTTATGTGGACTGTTGAATCAATCACTGGCTGGTAATAGTATTTGGCTTTTCATTCCTCTATTCGACTCATGAGTCGTGTTTTTTCCCAAAATTTTCTTTCATCGATCCCTTTTTAAAAAAATTGTTTGTTTTATCGACCCCCTTATGTTTCTCAAAAACACAGCATCCATAATCATCCACAAATAATTGCACATAAGTGCACTTTCATACTTAATACTAGTTTTTTAAAAATCGAAGATTCCCTTTTTGTAGCTATTGGAATTTTAATCTTCATTTTAAATACAATGGGTTCAAAAAAGTTGGGATTTTTAAGTACTGACCATTAAATTTCCCCAGTTCGTATTGTAAAAATCTTTCTTTGCGGTAGAGTGTCGTTAATGGGTTTTATTTTTAAATTTTTTGAAATCAAAACCCTCAGAAAAAACGATGGATTAAAAAGGGGAAAAAAATTTTATTATTTTTTTTGTTGCTTTTTTAAAAAAACATTAAGTTGCTTAGTATTTTTTGTTAATCAGGGATTTTGATTACCCTATTAGACGCAGGTTCGTTTTGGGGATTAACCCAACCTGCAATTAAAACTGAAGGGTTTGTTGATCGTGTAATTCATCCAATCGGAGCTTCAACGTCACTATGTTGACGTTCAATCTTCCAATGGATGCAAACAACTGATCAGGTTTAACGACTTGTTTTTAATCGAATTTTATTATAATTGACCCCTTAAATTTTCAGACACCAGAGGGGCTATTCCGACCTTGAAAATTTTACATTAGTTGAGTAGAACAGCATGAACGATCATTTAGTTATCCTTTGGCAATATTTTGAATAACTATGAGTACATCATTAAAGTAACGGGGAAATTAAAATGGATCGTTCATTCAAATTGTCCCAGCTCGCGCGTCCATCCCCACCGCGAAAAGGGGCACTCGCGTCGTGTTTCGGGCAAGACGTCGATTCATATTCGGATTTAAATCGTTCCTTCATCATCACTGACTCTCTTTAAATTTTTTTCGTCCCCAGGGGTTAAAAACCCTTTTTCCAAAAAAAGTACAAAAATGTTTTTATCATTTTTTTTAATATATTCGTGTAGTCCCTTGGGGGCCCTGGGTGGGAGGAAAAGGGGAATTTGATTTTGCGGGGTTTAATAGCCTTGGGCCACGGCGTTGGGGTATTTTAGACCAAGTGGATCAGTTTCCTGGGAAAGGGCATGGTAACCGGCCTCCCCCCCCAAAAAACGTCCCCCCACTCTGGATAAAAACCGACGAGTCCCCGGGGTTTGTTTGGAAACCTCGCGCGATGCGCAAAACTTCCCCAAGCTGGGCGTGTGTGCCTCTTGCACGGGTGAGAGGTCACGGTAGTGGTGCTGGGGCTTGAAGGCGGGGCCCCCGCTTTTGGGATCCAGGAAAATACTCAAAGTGTGTAGGTTTGGGCAATTTGTTTTGTACATACGTGTAAAACACCCTTTTTGCTTCCCAAAAAGGGGATGTCGGCCGAATTTTTTCCAAATTTTTGACCCCTGCCCCCCCTCGGGGTCGGTACCAATCCCCTTTGCTTCATTTCAGGAAGGGGCTATTCATCTTTAACATTACAAAATGGCGGGGATGGCGAGTTATATTTATAAATTTTTAATATAAATATTAAATCAAAACAGTTTAATAAATTTTTGTAAATACATTAATTACATAAATAAAGGCATAATTTTTAGTAAAAACATTTTTTAAAACTGTTATAAAGGGGTTTTAAAAATAACACGGGACAACGATTTTAAGCTCCGTTACTTTTCGTCTTTATTATTGAATATTTAATAAAAAATGCAAATAATTTGCATTGTTGCATTATTAACCCAGTTATTTTATTAAAAAAATTAAAAAACAAAAAAACGTTTTAGAGTCGTTCCAAACACGTCCCCGAGATAGCAGCTTTCAGTTGTAAAATACTTCATCATAAATTTCTCAGATGCCCCAATTAAAAAAATACTATATGGTCGGAAATTAATTTGAAATAAGATAGTTTTGATATAAAAATCTAAATAAACAAAGTATTTAAAGTTCATTTAGTCACAATAAAAGTTTTTTTGCAGACATTATGATTGGTAATCGCTGTAACTGAATGATTATTGATTTTTTGTTTTGGGGATCTTTAAAATTCCCTCTTCGATCTAACGTTGGGGTGATTGCATTTTTAATAAAGTTTTTTGCAAATTTTAAAAAATCTAGGGAACCGTCTTTAAATTTTTCCGTGAATCAAAACGACATATGACTCTTAAAAACATTTTAATATTTTAATGTTTCAAAAAAAAACCCCAGCTTTGCTTTTTGGGGGGCATTGGAGGAACACACACACACACACACACACACACACACACACACAAAAAAATACACACACACTCTATTAATATATTATTTAAAATTTATGTAAAATTTTCCCAATCAACCAATAAATTAATATATTTATATTTTTAAGAAAGTATTTTTTTACATTACGATTTTTTTTTTTCGACAGACAGCAATACAAAAATTTTTTTAACGTCATCGGATCTACCCCCTTCTTCTAGATAACAGACCTATAAACACTGTTTTTGTAATCCATTGAATCATAAATTTCCTGTCAAAAATTTTTTCAAAATTGTAATTTTAATAATGTTTAAAAATTTTTAAACTTAAATCTGTGCCCGATAATCGTTAAAAAATGAAGGGGGATCCTCTTCTGTAAAATATTGTTGCAAAAAAAAAAATTTTTTTTTTTCATACATTTTTACATTTCATACAAAATTAAAATTTTTTGGGATATGTGTTCACTAACGCATCTTCAAATTTGCACTGCATATTCAAATTTTTAATGAATTGTTAAAAAATTTTAAACAAAATAACAATTAATTTTTTTTTTGGGGAAAAATTTTTTTTAAGATAATATTTAAAAAGTAATTTAAAAAAGTATATAATATAATTTAAAATTGAATTTTAAAACTATAACTACAATATTTTTATTTTGGTTGTATATTTACAATGTAACTTTTTAAAAATGTACTCCATTGATTGATATTTTGTTTTATATAGAACCCTCCCCAGAACATTTTACAAAAAATCTAAATAATAACGAAATAACCTCAAATTTATAATTTTGGCATTTGGTCCCCCCGGCGAACTTTTTGAATGGGAAGAAGGAAAATCTGCGCTGGGTTTCGTACAAATCTTGGGGGTCACCATTCTTTCCCTTTTTACCTTGGTTTCCCAAAGTGAAAAGATATTTCAACTTTAAACCCCAGAATAATTTGCATCCCTGACAGAAAATGATGAACAAATTTGGTTTTTAAAAAATCTGCCTTTGGAATCCTCAAGTCCTACTGGTTTTGAAATTACATTTTCTGTCATTCGTCGATAAACTGCCAAACCCTTTTCCGGTGAATTATGTTATCGCCCCAAAAGATTTCTAGGTTGAGCCCCAATATGTTATTGGTGGATCGAAAATAGTTTTTAATTGTGGTTGCATTATTCATTGGTGCAACATACAAAATTTGGGAATTTTTTTTGTGCTAGTTTTCTCTTTTCCTTCATCCCCAATTTTCGAAAACATAATTCAATCATCTTTTTTTACCTAAATTATTTCCACCTTAATTCGGAAGAATAGTTTTCCCCATTAAAAACGATCATCCGATAAATGGACAAAGTTTAAAATATCATAAATACCAAAAAGTAATATCGTTTTTTTTTAAAGGGGCCCCCCCCTCTAGAAAATAATAAAATTTTTCTTTTTTTTCTTTTAATCTTTCAAATAAAAACTAATTTTGGTTTTTGGTTTTTTTTCCCGGCAAGATCTTAAAATCTTGCCCCGTTTTGTGCCAGCACATAATAACAAGGCTTTTCATCCGGTATTTTCCCCTTGGGGTTTAAAGGTAATTATTATTAATTCTTAAGCGAGTTTTTTTCAGTTCTAATGACCGTTTTCCAATCTACAAATGTTTTTTTTCCCGTGGCATCTTCCTCTATTCTTGTGCCCTTTTTTCAAATCATTGCACAAAATTTCGGCCCTTTCCCCTCTTTTTTCTTCTTTCAAAGGGGTTCCCTTAAAAGATAATTTTGATATTCTTCCCAATGCTTCTGCAATACCATTATTGTTTATTCTTTTTCATCCTTTCCCCAATCATTATTATCTGTCTAATTTCTTCTTTTGTTTATATAAAACAGTATACTGACAACATCTTTCCCCAAAATTCATTTTCATAGTTTTTAACCCGGGGTTTATTGCATCTTTTTTTTTTTAATTCTAATTTGATTCATACGAAACAGCTCTCACCATTGTTTTTAATATTGTCTTTTATTTTCCCTTTAAAAAATTTTTTTTTTAAAAAATTTTGAAGTCTACTAATTTGGTTCCCCTACATTTTTAATAAAGTCAATATTATTAGATCCTTGCTCAAATTTCACTCCGATATATTTAAATTTCCCTTTCCTACTGAAATATCCTATTTCTTTCTGATCTTTCAGTTTCCCCTACAACCATGTGTCTTGACTTTACATTTTTTTTTTTAGTTCCATTTTTTGTTTTATTTTTTCGGGATTAAATTTAAGAAAAAAAAAATATTATTTTTCTACATTTTCGTGATACGCGCTCAAAAAGCGAAACCCTTATATAAATTTAAAAAGGTTTTGCACCGTTCTCGAAGTCTTAAACATATCCCCCAAACATTTTTATTTTTGGTTATGCCTAATCAAACCTTTCAAATTTTTTTTTCCCAGTCTTGAACTTTTTGGGGTGTTCCTAAAATAAAAAAGTATTTCAACGTCAAGTTAAGGGTAAAGAACTGTTTCGTGAAAAAATTTATAAAAAAAAAAAAGATCTTCATCTTCATTTTAGTTTCCACTAGTTCATTATAGAGAGAAATGAATATATTCTAGGATGAAGAGGGGGCACTGACTCAGTCTTTTATTTTGGACCCGCGTTGGGATGGTTTAGTAAAATTGTTGAATACTCTTGTGAATGATTGTGAAGAATATTTAATAATGGACTTTTTAATCAATATCATTCACAAAAATTTACCTTTCAAATTTTTGGGGGCATGAAAAACATATTTATTAACTAATAATCAAATATTTATTATAAAAATACATGGTTTTAAAAACCAAGAAAAATTTTTTTTAAACCCAAACTTTTTCCCCAAAATTTATCTGCTGAATGTTAACAAACATTTCCCTATTACTTTCCCTATATTTACGTATATACAGAGTAATATACGTAGTATGAAATTTTATAAAATCTGCGCAAAAAAACTGCGCATTTTCTAAAAATCATTCCGCCTCTGGGAAAAAAACTGAATCAAAAATTGAAATTAAAAAAAGTCCTCTAACGGGCGGTTAGCCATAATTCCAGTTTGTGGATCCGTGATCCCAAAAAACTAATTGAACAAATGTCTGTCTGTCTGTCCGTCTGATACAACTCCCCCCTGCTACGATTTTTCCAAAATTTGGGAAAACCCCCTGTCTTTTTTCGCCTGAGCTGAACATCGATTTTAAAAAAACATTCTTTTTTTTTTAATTTTACCCTTTCCCGGACTTTTTAATTGTTTTAAAAAACCCCCAAATTTTTTCTGAAAATTTCTTAGGACTTTTACCTATAGAAAAATACCCAAAAAAGGTGAATTTTCCCATGCCCGGTTCTCAATTTTAAAAAACCCAAAAATTTAAATATTTTGCGGCGTGTTACTACAACTAAAAAATTAAAGATAAAGATTTTTGTTTCAAAGAAATGTGTTGAAAAGATCAATGGGGCTCAATTTTTAAAAGTTTTAGTTGATTTCCCAATATGGCGAAATTTGAATTTTAAAAAATTTACATAAAAAAGATTTTTAAAAAAGGGTCCAAATTTTTCTTTAAATTTTTGTTGAGAAATGCTGCAGCCTATCCGAGACATAAACGAGATATTGCTCATTCTATTTTTTTAAAAATTACACGTAATTTTTGAAATCCCCTCTCACGCTTTAATAGAGCATTTGAATAGTTTTTATAGATTATTTAACTTGTGGTGAAGTGTTTCAAATGACTTTGGGAATTTTTTAAAAACTCAATAGATTCCTGAAAAAGAGCATTTTAAACCCAAAGTTGAAAAAAATGTAAAAAAATGTATTTTGTGCGCGATAGATGCATGGAAAAGAGAACGCAAAAACCCATGGGTTGGCAAAACCAAAACCAGTCCACAAAAGGAAATTATAAACTTTTTCCCAGAAAATCTGTCCCCATTCTGGCCCCTTAGTTCTTCTATTTTGGTAGAAAGAAGCATTTCTAAAAGCAAAAAAAAATTTAGCTAAAAAACCCGAAAAAGAAAGTGAGACACAAATAAAAAAAAGTTAATTAAAAAGGAAATTTTATTGGGTTTGGGGAAAGGAAACAACCCCAAATTTAAAAACCAAAAGGGCCAAAAAAGGAAAAATTGGAGTAGTGAATGATCGTAAACGACCAAATGAATCATCAAATTCTTTCCCAGTTTTGTAATGGTATTTTTTTGGAAAAGGAATGTTTGGAACATTCTCGACATCGTTATTGTTTACATTGCTCGTCAAGTAAAAACCGCTGATATGAGGGGAACACGCGTTCCTCTATTGTGAACCACGCACCTAAGCGTTCCTCCAAAAACGTACGTAAGCTTTTCCGGAACTTACTAATTAAGAATCTTAAATTTTTGTCTTAAACTCATTTTTTTCCCCTTCTGCAATTTAAAATATTAAATAAATTACCTCTGAGACAATAAGAAAGCGAAATCTCGGGCACTAAAAAATAGTTAATTTACTTAAGAATGTTTCAGTTCAGTACTATGAAATTTTTTTGCTTCGGTTCTAGCCTGACGCTCAACCCTTATCGCCCTCCCCAAGGTAGTTTTTAAAGCGATAACGTTGGGCACAGAAAGTTTGGGCCGGCCCGACTTTTCCAGAATTCATTTTAATAATTACTAGAATCTAAGAAACATTTATTGACTTCAAAAAAAATCACCTATCATTACCCAGTTTTATCTTTTTTTCATCTCCATTTATTAAAATAAACTCTTATTTTCTCGTTTTTTGGTCATGTTTTCTTAATATATAACAAATTTCCTTTAAACTTCTTCGTTTTGAAAACTCTCAAACGACAAAAAAGCCCCTTTAAAATTTTAAAAAGGAAAAAGTATTAATTAAAATCTCACACATAGTCAAAAAAAAAGTTGCATGAACAGGCCAGGACTGAACTCGGGTCTTCAGTTCTTCAAACAAGCACCTGAACTCCGTCACTCCCGCAGTCCTTAAAAATCTTTCATATTGGATGTGTTGAAATGATACTTGTTGATTTTTGCTAGCTGAAGACAGGAATGTTTTGCAACAAAAAAACAGAAAAAGTACGATTTCGCAAAATCGGTTTTAAAACTTTTAATATAAAAAAAGAAAAACGGTTTCATTGATTTTTGATTTCAAACAATTTTTTAAAAATTGTAAATACTTGCATTTTTTCCGAAAAATATCATTTAAAAAAGCCTACATGATTGTTATGCAAGAAAATTATGGACAAATATTTCATTTAAAAGACAAATCTGTTTTCTTTTTTGTAGTTGAGGATGACCTTAAAAATTTCAAATTTTAAAAATTTTCAAAAATTCAGGTTAACCATAAAAAGGGAACTATTCACCCCCTTCAAGTGTTTTTTCTCTATTCTTACCAGAAAATTGGGAGCCGTTTTTAGAAAATTTAAAAATGTCGAAAGGCTTCTTTAAAAAAGTCCCCCCAAATTTAAAAGATTTTAAAAATTTTCCCAAGCTTAAACTACAGCCAGAAAAACAGGGGTTTCTTCAATTTGGGGACGAGTGTGGTTTAGGCGCTAGTAGTGTCACAGACGGATGGACGGAGGGTTTTGGAAAAAACCCCTTTTTTCGACCCCAAAACGTGAAACCTTTTAACCCCGGAAATCGTTTTTCCCGCTGTATTACATAACTTTCTAACACGTATGCACGAATATCCCGTATATACGTCCATTTTATACGTTTAACTATATTCGGGGTTAACGAAAAGTAAAACAGAAGTACAAGTTTTTTTTTGTGCTGAGATAACGAATTATCATGTTAAAATCCATCTAAACGTGTTACACAGTTAAAAATGTGAGATACAAAAACAGTACTGAGAATTTTCTGCATTACTGATTGTCATTTCAAGGTGAGTTTATTTTTTAAAAATGATTCATATTGAAAAATTTGAATGTATTTAGTAATAAAAAAAAACAAAATTTTTGCAAATCTGGGACAACGTTGTGAAAAAGTCACAACTTTGATATCAATTTTTTAAAGGCCCAAACCTTCCTCATATGACTTACGTAAATGATGACAGCGGTGAAAATATAAAAATGCGGGGAATACAGGCCCCAAGCCCCAACTGTAAAACGCTTTTTTTCAGGCTCGTGGTCGAGAAACTGGTCGTAAATCGAACGATGCGGGTTTGATTCGTCGAAGAATTAATTTTTAGTACTAAATTTAAAAGGGTTATCAGGTTATAATGGATATCACTAACGAACGCGATAAACATTTCCTCATATTTCATTTCCCAAAGAAGTACAGGTTGTGAAAAAATTTTTTGGAAGTGAATGCAAAATGTATGTCAAAACGTTCACTATCTTAATTCCAAGCGAGGTTAGGAAAATTTTACTAACTAAATATAAATAAATACACATTTGTATAAAATTTGTAATAAAGGGATCAAACTAATTAAAATTATATGTATAAAAGTTCAGAAAAGATCTTATAAGCAATAAAAAATACAAGTTTTTTCCTTAACATTCTTATCTTTTAATTTCAGACTTAGGTAAAACAAACGGGAACAGAAAAAAAAAGGCATCGCGCAGAACTCGATCCTCAATACCTCGTTTTAAAAACCCGGTGTCAAACGATTTCAGCTACAGAGAGTTATAATTCTCAGTAATCTAAAACCTTTTATCTACGAATACTGTTTGTTTTTAATTTCTCCATTTTTTGGTAAAATTTAAGACTTTAAAAGAAATCATATTCCTAAAAAATATTCGTTCTCAAGCAGTACAATTTCTGGAAAAAAGCAATATTAGGGGGAAATGATGTTTTAAAATAAATAATATATTTTTTTATCTAATTCCTTATCTTTTATGAAATTTTTTAATAAATTTAATATTTAGATTTAAAAAAACGACATTATCCCAGACATTTTTAGATCCAAAATTCCCCCTCCTTGTTTTTCCAATTTAGACTAAATGACAGGTGTTGTGCATTGGGTCACCAACAAGCAAGGGGAAAAATCATTGGGTATAACTAAATAATTAAAATTCCCTTTTTTTCTTTGTGAAAAATTGGGGCTGATTGAATGGTCCCCAGTCTCAGTCTACCCGCACTAAAGATAAAAATATCAAAACATTTTTTTTTAAAAAAGGGAAAAATAATAAAAAAAATTTTATTTCTTTCACAGACGCAAAACGTACTTTATTATGTTTTTGGGGTTCATACATTTTGAAATGTGGGTCCCCTACCAAGACCATTAAAAAAATTTTAAAAAGAATAAAAAAAATAAAATTATCAATTTTTAAACAATTAAGGGGTGCGTTCTTTAGCATTTATCACAAAGGGACAAACACAAATGGTAATTTTAATGAGTTCTAATAGTCTCTAAGGAACTTTGAAACGTTAAAAAGACATATTCCTTTCTAAATTAATAAAAAAAACGAAAAATTACCTTTTTTGCAAAATTTTAAAAAACCCCCAGTTGTTAAGGATTCTGATTTTCTAGAACTTTAAATATTTAAAATTTTAGTGATTATACAACTTGGTACAGACTTTTTCATATTATTTCTAACGATTACATAAAAAAATGATAATTATATTAAATTTGAGACCTTTTTTTTGAGCTATCTCTTCCAAATTTCGTTTCGTCCCTTGCTTGGAATACAAAATACCAAACCCCAATCTTAATATAATCCATTATCGTTTACAAAAAAAAGTTTGTTCCTCCTTGCAAAAATTTTGGAATGTCTCTCTCGTGATGATAGTGATTAATTTTTCCGGATCAGGTAAAAAAAAGTATTCGGCAGGTTTGATCTGGCGTCCATTCCTCTATCTACTACCCCTTTAATCCGGGCATCACGAGGGGCCCTACAGCACCGATGAAGTGTTTAGAATGAATTCTATCTTAAATTTATTGTTCTTAGATATCAAAAAAATTTTCTTCGGTTAAGCAAACTCATTCTTGATAAGAATTTGGAATCACGGATACTATTCTATATTGATTCTAGTTAAAAAATTTTTGATTCGAATGTCTTTTTTGTAGGGTAGAAGTAGCTTCATCCCGCGAACTGCTATCTTGCCCCCCCCATATCTTCAAGGTGATCTCCCCATTACGCGATAAGACTGAACTGAACTCGTCGGGAAAAACCCCGTCTGAAAAAAGAACCCTATTTAAAGTAACTATGTTATTTTTTAAAACAATTAACACAACTAAATTTTCCGGACAAATTTGCATTGTTATTCGAAAACTTGAACCTAAACTTGAATGATATAATCTAACAAATTTTAATTATCAGCAAATAGGAGATTGTTTTAAAAAAATTATAAATTTTTATAATTAAAAAAATAGGGAAATACAACCAAATATTTTTTTCAAATTCCCGCCCGCAATATTATTATTACATAATTAAAAAAGGTTTTAAAGTAGATCTTTTTTCAATTTTGTATTTAATATTTAATTTTTAATTTTTTAAAATATAGGGGCCCCGTAGGAAAGCGCCTCTTTTGGTACGAACAGGTTTTACTCTTGAGGGCGAAAAACGGCCCTTTTTGGGCCCCAATTTTAAATTAATATTAATTAAAAAAATTTTGGCAAAACTTTAAATCCAGTAAAAGAAAAAAAACCCTGGATTGAACCACAACGTTTGCAAAACCCATGACGAACCCTTTAAAGCGATTTGTGTTTCTTTAATTGAAAAAAAAATAATAAAACCTTTTAAAAGCTTAATGTTTATATAATTTTTTTTATCAGAGGTCAACCCTTTTAAGTTTAAAAAATTTTGATATATAATATAATATAAAAAATTTTAAAATGGGAAAATAAAATATATTAAATAATATAATTATAATTTAATGAATGGAACTTTTCTCTATAAAAAAAAGTACAATATTTTTACTTTTTATGCATACTTCAGTACCCATTGTCATAATAAAACTAAAAGGGGCTTGCAATTATTGAAAGGCTTAATGTCTAGAAGTAGGACGCTTTAAAGAATACTAGTGATGCTAAAAAAGCGCGTACTTTCCCCTATTTTCACGGGAAAATTATGCGGAAAATACTAAAAATTTCGAAAAATTGCACATGATCTTTTTAAAAACTTATCTTTGGAAAAGTTTCATGAAAGGAAAAATCTCAAATTTCAATATTTTCGTAGGAATACTTACGAAAAAACTGTTTTCAACGAAAATGAGACTACAATATTCTTTTTAAATGTACCCCCAAAATTCAACAATTCATTTACATTTTTTACATTTGTAATAAAAATTATGGACCATTTGTTTGGTTTTTTAAAAAAGTCTCAGGGCTTGAAAATACCCCCCCCTAATTGAATATCGGTTTCAAAAAGGCGCAGACATCAGCCAGATCGATTGGGAATATAATTTTGGGAAAATCGGCTGAAGGTTTAGCCCTAGCGTTGGGGACGGACGGACAGACATTTTTCCTCATCGATTTTTTGCTATCAACCACCCCCAAACATGGATTCTGGCTCACCCCGATTTGGGGATTTTTTTTTTAAATTTAGCAAGTGGATTTATCCATTTTCGTCACAAGGGCGGTGTAATATGCGTTTTTTTGCCGACAATTCGCCGTTTTTCCCTAGCATTACTCTTTCTCTCCCTTAAAAGAAAGTCGCAATATATGAAAATTTAGATTATGCGTTCACGGAAAATTTGTATGTTTTTCCCGCAAACAATTTTCAAATTTTGGGAAAAAATTTATACAATTTTTATAACTTCATTTTTAGAATTAGGTATGGGGAAGAGTTAAAGTTCATGGGAAAATTTTAAACAGATTGTAATTGCAATGTTGAAAATCCCAGAGATATTAATAAAAAGGGGACATTTACTCAGTATTTTTAATAACGGTATAGTGTATTTAATGAAAGTGAAAATAAAAGAAAATTCTTTTTCAGAAAGTTTCAATAATGCAATATGACATAATGTAACATACCCTCCAGAAATATTGGAATACCATTGGGTTCAGAATCCCCCTGAACTTGCTAGTATAATATCAATTTTGAAAAGAATACATTGATTTGAAATCAGTAATGTTTTAATTTTTGCGGGACCATGCACACAGGTCCTTTTCCTACAACGAGTCTAAAAAAAAATAAAGTTCAGAGTCTTTTTGGGAAAAATTTTTTTTGGGTTCGTGATTTCAAAAGCCGAATTTTCCTTAAAACCCCAAATCTATTTTTCGATATCATTGTTTCTGTAGTGTGCTGGGATTCGGAATGAAAATATAGTAAAATATTTAATAAAGCAACTCAATATTAGGGCCAAATTTTTTTCCGTCCTTTCCTCAGCTTAAAAACTATGGGAAAAATTGTAATGAAAGATCATTATTTAAAATTATGGTACTGTTTAATAAATATGTTTATTTTACCAACGAAATAGAAAGTGTGAATAAAATATTTGGCTACAATGAATACTTTTAGTCAACACTGTATTTTTTTGTTTTGGGGTTTTTTGTGGGGGGAATCGTAAGGACATCACGCCATCTTTTCGAGGCGGAACCCGGGGCCCTTTAAAGGAAACTACGGCCTTGTCTCCCTTTCCTCTTTCTCTCTAGTAAACCTCTGACATCATATATCCCCATCAAAAACATCGAAATTGCTTAATTCTCCATCATTTTTAATTACGTTTTTCCTTTTCCCTGGCCCCTGGGGGTAAGGGAAATGAAAAATCTGACTAGGGAGTAAAGTTGGCCTCGGGGGAAGCCAGAAAGACATCTTTATGGGAATATCTACTCTTACCCAAAATTTTTTCCCCGTTGCATTTGAGTGCAAAAAGGTGGCAGAACTCTTTCAAACTCCGGATCATAAACCCTTGTCGTGGTCATCCCGGGCTCTAAGCCCCCAGGCAAAAATTTTTTTCACCTTGGATCGGGGACTGGCACTTCTCGCACGGACATCGTGATTACCCACCCCCCATCCCCAGAAAAAGAAAAGACCCATTAAGCATGCCCTTTCACGGATAAGAAAGAGCGGAAGGATACTTTTGACTATAGAAGAGATGCGGCTCTGTCCCCCAAACTCTTTTAAAATTTCTTACTATGGTTTTTAAATCTAATACGCGTGAAGGGGATGATTTTTCATGCCTTTTATAACTAATTTTTCGTTTTGATGTAAAATTTTTTTGTCATTTATTTCATTTTAAAATTAGTCATTTTTACTGTTTTTCTTTTTAAACTTGTAATTAATAAAAAAATTTTAACTGACTTTTATACTAATTTTCAGAAAATTTTGCAATAATATTATATTAAAGGGGAAAAATATTTGGCACAAACGTTCTTTTATATTATTAAAAAAGGTTTAAGTTTCATTTCGTGAAAATAATAAAGACTGGGGTTTAGTTTTCAGATTTGAGAACTTGTGATCTCATTAATCTTTTGTGTTTTTTTGGGTTTATCTAAAACCCAAAAGTATTTTCAGGTTGATATGCATTGATTGGGATCTTATGAGCACAAATTTTTTGTCATGCGTATATATTACAATGGGTAAAATTATTTCACAATTAATCCAAGAAAACAAGGACGGGGTGTTTCTGTGAATAAAAAACCTTTTTTCTTCAATATCGATAACCGTGTCAAGGTTTTGGATGTTTGAATTGGGGGGAGCTTCTTTAATCAACAAAAACCCCCGAAACTGTTTCTGGTCTAAAAACCTAACATAAATTGGGAAAAATAATACGATTCAAACACTTTGTTTTTAAATATTTTTTGGAAAAATTTTCCGGTTGAAATTTTTGACTAAATACTCAATCTCTTTAAAATTTATTCAAACAAGTTTTTTTTCTTTCTTAACAGCTCGTTTTAAGAAAAATTTTGATTCAAAACATTGTAAAGGGTTTTAAATTTTTTTTTTTACGTGGGTTTTAAAAAAATTTAAGAAAATATTCTTATTTGAAATTTTCCCCAAATTAAAAGAATTAAAAAAATTTTTTTTATATTTTATTTTATTAAAATATCAATTTTTAAAATTTTTCTATTAATGTATGCAAGGGTATTTGAAAATAATTAATTATTTACCTATTCAGGCCATATCAGATTTTACTTTGCCTGTATATTTAAATAAATAAATAAATAAAAATATCCTGGGAAGGGAGATTAATATTCTCAGCAGTGTAACAGAAAAATAGCAACTTTTAAAAATATAAGAATAAAACAATTATATTTTGAAATATTTCTAATAGAGGTTCCCCAGTTCCTTTCACCGATTATCACTTAAAAAATTTCATCAATTTTTCAAATAGTCTAAAAAAATTAACAATAGAATTTTTATTAATCTTGGACACCCGGGAGTGATTTTTTAAATTTTTCAAATCAATTTTTCAACCCGCTCATTGAAAAAAGGGCGATTTCATTTTTTAAAAGCGTAATAAAATGTTTATTTTGCATTTTTAAAAAGTCTAATAATGTCAAAATACGTTTTTAAATACGTGAACATGAATTTTAATTTGCTTGATAGGAAATGTGTTTTTATGAAATGCATTTTATTGTGTTTCCGAAAAATTTTTATGAATAGATGTTCCTTGCTTTGAAATTAGCATTTAAAATAGTTTTTAAAAAAAAAACTTTAATACTATTTAAATTTTAAACTGACACAAAATTTTTACAATAAATACCTAAAATTTGACTTCTTTTTATGGTAAAAAAACTCGATAAAAATGTCACAGCCTTCCGTGACCCGCGCCCCCGGTTCGTCAGCGTCCCAGGGGGTTTAGGGCAACGTCCCGTGCAATTGGGGGGATCCTGCGCCCCCCTCCGTTTTTTTTCTTCCCCCCCTTTCCTCCCCTTTCTTCCCCCCCTCCTCCCTTTCCCCCCCCCACGTTACGAGGCACGCAGCCTCAGAAATTGCTCCCCCCCTTTTAGATAACAGGAGGAAAATCTTCGAGGGGGGGAAGGGGGCGGTCTGAAACTTGGGCAAAGCCAATGATAAGAGGGGATGCCTGCGCCAGGGTTGGTCAAGTGTCCAGGGTGGTTTTCCAAGCTGTGGAAAAACCCGATTTGGCCGCACAGGGCATCACCCATATTCTGTGAGAGTGGGTATACATACTTGCAAATGTCTGTGTGTTTTTCTCCATGACGCCACAATTCGCATATCCATTATTTGCATCAATAAAGTAACGATGTGAAAAGTTGTAGCTGGATTGTCCATTCAAATGGTCACTAGCTGCTATGTCCATTCCCCCGCCACTCCTTTTTTTTTTCGAACAAAGGGGTCGTTCTATTCGGATTTGATCCCCCAAACGATTCCCTTTATATAAATTACCCCCTTCAAATTTTATCGACCCCCAGGGGGTCTACCCCGACCCCATTGAAAAGCTTGCTTTACATCATTTACAAAAATTTACAAAAAATGTATTTAATCATTTTTATCTAATGTATTCGGATATCCATTATTTGCATCATAAAAGTAACGAAGTGGAAAGTTATAGCTGGCTTGTCCATTCAGATGGCCACCAGCTGGCATGCCCATCCGCCACCGCCAAAGAGTGCACCTCGCCCCCCTGTTTGGGGGCGCGCCGCTCACCAGACGAAAGCGACGAGCGGCGCGGTGGGGGAGGGGCGGAGAGCGCCCCCCGCACAAAAGGCTGCTGATATTCGGCCACCGCCATTTGCCAGGAACTTTCCCCCTTCGGTGCCCATTCGTCACGAGCCGCCCGCCGACCTCCGCCATCCCCGCCGCCAGCTCGCTTTCATTTGAAACGTGTTTTATAAAACAGCAGGTACTAGTCGCCGCCCGCGGCGGCCGCCGGGAGGGAGTGGTAGCGGGTAGTGAAGAGGGGGGAAAGGGGGGGGTGCACCTTTCCCCGGCGCTTAAACGCCCCGCCGCCGCCGGACAAATATCGAATTTCATGCGGTGGCCGTTTGGGGGAGGGGTGCGGGCGAGAGTAAAGGCTGAGAACGAGGGAAAAGTTGAGGGTGAAGCCGAGGTCGAGGCCGAAGTCGTCGGTGAGGCTGCGGTCATACACTGCGATTGATTGATTATTTCGCTTTTCCGGACGCCGCATCTGCTATGCCCAATAATCCCGTAAGTGTAGGAAATGTTTTATCACAGAAGATGGCTATGTTATTCCCCGCTGGTTGATGAGATCCAGCGCCGACCCAAACGTAGGGTTGCAGGATTTTCCCGCATTTAGGTATCACTAATAGCAGGGCACCGCCCCGGCCGGGACACGTTCTAAGCTCCCCACTGGTTCCGCGACATGCGTAGCAGTTTCGTGCATGTGTAGGTGTCGAAAAGACAATGAAGAGGAAGGAAAGATTGGGCGTGGTCCGCGGTCCATTTGTAAGAGTACTGCTTCGGTATTCGCCGGGTATTAACAGGAGAAATCGCGGATGACTACCAATCAGAGCAGCCGGCCACTAGAGTTCTCCAGACAGCGACTGAATTTGACCTATGTAGTTAGTGTCTAAAATCCTGCCATCGTCGGGCGTCGAATCCAGGACTTCCCAGTCAGTGACACTACAGTGATATCAGGAGATTCTCTGAGCCACCTCAGACGATCCCATACACTTCAAAGTATTATATGACTTTTATTTAAACACTGCATTCTTTTCAGAGTACTAGCAAACACAGGGTTTACAAATTCTGAATTAGAAATTTTTTAATAAATGTAGAATCGTTAGTGTCTGATGATTGTATGATACTGTTCGGCTATAAATCACCTCATATATTGTCCTTAAAGCACGCCAGTGAACACCCTAACAATTTGAGAGGCATCTTGGTTCTGAAAATATCCCCGCATATTTTCTATGCTGTATTTTGACTACTTTCTCGCGTTACATGTGAGATTATCATTGAATATTTATCTCCTTTTCTTGGGAATCGAAGAGTAACGAGGACATAGAGTAGATGGCAAGGGTACGAATTTGGTTGGAGTGGGGCTAAATGGGGACGAACAGTAACTCCAAATGTAGTGTTTCCAGGGGTGGATTAATGCACAATATTATATTTGTTCATAAAATATTTTTTAAAAATTTAAAACAACTTTATGAATGAAACGTCGGCATCACTGCTTTAGACGCGACGTCATTCAGACAGGCAAGAGCCGTCGCAAGACTGAACGCGGAAGCCTAAGTCTTTACCTAATTGCCAAAATGTTCATCATGTGGTTAGTCTCTTTTTTATTCAACAAACGTCGTTTTTATTGAAAATAAAATCGCATTCTCTGGAAGAATTAGAATGCCATAAAAACAGTGGAATTTAAAATACATAAATTTCCTACCTTTAAGGAGAATTAAGTCAAGACATTTTCTCCACTTTAAATTAGAAAAAAGCCCTTTAAAATTTACTGTAATATTATTCCACTGACATCTCTTGCTAAAAATTCCAAAACCAATGAAGTGAATATTCTATAGTGAGGAATATCGAATTGCTCACCAAATGGGTTTTTCCTTGTGTGATATTTGACATTTCCCAACAAAGTAAAATGAATAGAGCTTAAACGCAACATTGTAGGCTGCCTTGAATTACACACGATGTTGAAAGCAAATTGTATGAAATCAGACACAACCTTCGGGTTGCCATGATATTTTTTTAATGTCAATCTCCGGCTGCAACAACGCAATGAATAATCAGACGACACCGCAGTGGCGTCGTTCTTTGCAAAGGCTTCGGTATCTCGCGGGACACTGATTGATATGGTTGGTGACGGCGCGATTTTTAAAAAGTGAATTAAGGTGTGGCTGTCAACGCTGTTATTAGCCGGGGCTCGTTTTTCATGTTCAAAAGGAACCCCAAGCGATATATTATAGTTGTCACGGAAATGAGCAATTCTACACATCAAGCACAGTGACAAATTTGGACACCTGCAATTCGTTTAGTTTCTCTCGACAAGTAAGGATTTTCCTCTTCTCCAGTGTGGGTTTGGATATTCATTTAGGTGAAATTTTATTCAGAAGATTCATTGGGTCATTGTGTTTTCTTACTTCAATGAGAAGGTGGTATTTCGTTGCATATACTTTCATAGATCGACAAATGAAATTAAAGTACTGTACGAAATTGATAGTAATTTACTGTAATAATTAATAATAAAATACTGTATGCAATTAAAGTAAAGTTTGCAGATGTAACTAAAGTCTTTTAAAAACTATTGTTACTTCTCATTTTACTGCTTACGTGGTAAAGAGAAAGTATTGTAATCGTGCGGCAAAAATTAGCGATATTTCGTCAGAAAAACTCTGTGGGGCTCTGATGACGAAAAAGTGCATTAATCTCTATATTTTTCTTTAAAAAGAGTTATTAAAAACCGGAAAAAAATTTAAAATTTTGTCCCTATTGTACCCCAAATTTTATACACGGGGTTTTTTGGTCTTCTGGGTAAAAACAAATCACACCATCCTTTTTCCCAAAAAGCGGAAAGGATAATAAGTTTTCACTAACTATCCCCATCACAATTAGTTCCTTTTGTGCAGAATTTTTGGGGGCATTAGGGACAAACGCATTCGATCCGTGGTGAAGTTCAATCCACCCCAAAAAAGGGTTTACCCCTGAACCTGACTGTTTCGAACGTTCAAATTTTTCGAAGCATCAGTGTCATGAAAAAGAGAGTTGTGTCTGCGCTGTGCTGACCATCTAAACATTGACCTTCCTCACGGGGTTTCGGGGGCTCTGTCAAAAAAGGATCTCTGACGCCTTTACAATTTTTTAATGGACTTTACAGACTTTTCCCACAGTCATTGCCCCCCTCAAAAGGCATTGAGGTGCCAATTGAGAGGAAAACAGGGGGGCCCCTTGTCCCACTTCTTTTAACCTCATTTTGGAGTGCTTGGAGAACTTTGGGTAACTTTGGGGGTATCCCTTTTTGGGAAAAGGGTGTGTCCTTTAGCATTGCTGACGTCTGGGACGGAAAAAAATGCCCCAGGAGTCAAAAATTGGGTTATTTGTGGTGGAATTCTTGGGGGCCCCCGGAATTACATTGTCCGTCCGAAGTGTTCATCATTCCCAAAATTTCAACCTTTGAACGATTCTGGGTTTATTGAAAACCCCGTCTGGAAAAAGGTTGGGAAAATTCCCCCCTGGTCAGTGATGATCATACCCCAACATACTTAGGAGTGAACTCCTTCTGGGAAAGGCTTCCCCTGGCATCCTATCGAATTTTGGGAAACAGTGACGGGCTACAGAAAAGGGGCATTTAAAGCCCACTCAGAAATCAGGGCTGCTCAGTGCATCAACTGAGTCCCGCGCGCCTCTGACCGGGGGGTTTGGTTCGAGTTCTGGGGGGCAGGATTTTCGACCTACCAGCTAGATCAAATTCAGTCGCTGTCTGGAGGAGAATTTAGAGGCCGGCTGCTCTGATCGTATTTCCGTGGCCCCGATTACACCAGGCGAATGCCGGGCATACCCTACCAAACGGGCCCGGACCGCGGGGATCTGTCCTTCCTCTTCCTTGTCTTCCTCCCCCCCACACACTTCCTAACATCCACATCTTCATATCCCGGGAGACCGGTCGGGATTAGAGCTTGTCCCGAGGGGGCGGTGCCCCGTTGGTGGGGGGGTCCTGGTTGGAAACCCACCCCGACGGTTTCGGCGCCGGATCTCCCATCCAGGGGGGGGAAGATCACCGCCATCTCCCGAGAAAAAGCATACTACACTACGGAAAACCGACAGTTGACCCCCCGGAAACATGAATAAATCAAAAAATCAATCAATCAATCAACCCACTCAGTTGGAAACCCACCCCATAATGCCACATTACCCCCTACCAATTTGTTTTAATCTTGCCGATCTGTCATTCAAGCGGACTGTAAAAACAAGT
Organism: Teleogryllus oceanicus; assembly: GCA_964035755.1. Lineage (NCBI taxonomy): Eukaryota > Metazoa > Arthropoda > Insecta > Orthoptera > Gryllidae > Teleogryllus > Teleogryllus oceanicus. Next base: position 86,882,803 of record CAXIVR010000007.1, on the reverse strand, counting down.
GGCAGTCAGACAGTTCGTACCTGCTTTGAGTACTGTGATGGCTAATTTTACCGGGCCCAAGAAAATGGAGGACTGGATTGCGGGTTCTCCCAACATTTTCCCTGGGTCCCTGAACCTAGGGTTACGACTAGAAAATCTGCAGACCCCCTTTGCAGAGGGTGAGCCTTCGGTTTTACCAACGGTTTAAAACCGCCAAGCATTGAGACTCCTGGCTATGCGAAAAAATCTAAATCTTAAAAAAAAATGCCCCGATGACGGGGGTACCCGCCTGGGAGAAGCTGGGACCCAAAAGGGAGGCGGTTAAGGCGCAGATAAACATCCGATTGGAAATGCCTTTTTAAAAGACATAATTTTCTGAAACCTGGTATTTTTTTTTTGCCCCAAGAGATCGAAAAAACCCGCCCAAAAAAACTACTCGTAGTAGAGGAAGGTCCAGAGGCTGATACTGCAGGGAAATACAATACAGGTAAAACTATGAAACATCCCCGGGCGTCATTTTCAAACCAGCTAGAATAAAACGTCAACGAGATAAAGAACCATAAGGGAAAATGCTCAAATCAGACACTGTGGTTTAAAGGAAGCCCTTTTTTTCCCTTGCCAAGGGGTTAGACTCACAACAGACCTGGCCAAAAAAAGGGAGAGGGGCCACGTGGGCGATGTGACTTCTGCCACGAGGGTGGGTCCCCTTCTAAAAAAGGGAGGAAAAGTGGTAAAATATCAACCCGACAGCCCAACTTCGGGTCCCCAAAGCCCGAATCCCCCTGTGGGGTTGGAACCCTGGGGCTGCCCCCCGATCCCGTCAGTGCCCCAAGACGTTGGGGATCATGTCCAGGGCGTTTAATCTCAATAATTTCTCAAAACCATTAAACTCTAAAAGAATTTCAAATTACGATGGAGCAATTTAGCATTGCTGGCAGTAAATCAGTAAAAATTTTATGGGCCTAATTAGGAACCAAGGGGGTCCGACAATGCCTAGAATATACCTAGTTATCCCATTTTTGTAGGGAATGTATGCATTTAATGTAAGAAAATTGTGTAGATTAATCAAAGCTAGCTCTTAAATTATTCAGACAGTTTTCTCCAAAATTAATATTTCCCGATCGAACAGATATTTTGGACTGTGTATGTAGGGGAGTGTACTGTACATGAATCTTCAACATTTTCAAAATTGTGTCTGAAATAATCTCCAATTTTTTTTATTGAACTATGTCCTCGAATAGCGAAGAAAACGATTAAAAGTATGGCGCAGGTCTCATTTTCTTAAAATCTCTGAACTTTCCAAAAGTGCAAAATATTTTTTAAAAATTTGGCACCTTCACTCAACTGTCGTATTGAATATACAGATTTTTTCCTGAGTAAATTCTTTGTTGAAAAGATGGATCTTGAAAAAAGAACAGGAATAATTTTTTAAAAAGTGGAGTTCTCGTGTAATTGTGCGTGAAATATAGGCAATTTTAACACAATTATTTTCTCAAAAGTTGCTTCAATTTGTTTCATTAAATTTTCTCCTTATTTGAATGAACGGGCGATAGCCAAGTGGTGCTAGCGTCTGTTCCATTTTCTTCTTCAACAGCGAATTTGCATTCCGTTCCATTTTCGGGGAATTTCTTTTTAAAAAATTTGATTTTTCTTAATAAATATTTAAACATTTAAACCTTTAGAGAATTCATGTATAATTTTTTAACGAGAAATGTTCGCCTAATTCGTGCTGGAAGTTAATGCAATTTATTAAAACCTTAAATACATCTCCATTTTTTTCTTTATTTTATTCAGAGATAAAGAAAGGACTGTAAGAACAGCCATACCTCTCATTTTACGTTGAACTCTCTTAAGTTTCAAAAATTTCAAAAGTTGTAAAGGACGCGACAAAGTATATTTTGTTGTAGCATCACGAGTTTTAAAGTTAATTCATGGAATCTGTGACATAACGTCTAGTTACTAAAGTTTGTAGTAATTAGCACCAATTATAATTTATTCTGTTAGTAATAGCTATTTTTTTTAATTTACACACAATTGATCAAACACGAAATCTCAATTTTAAATATCTTTAACATTTTTCCTGCTTCTTGTAAGAGTTGAAGAAATAGCGGATTACAAGGTTTCTAAACTGTCTTTCTTATCATATTGAACAGAACTGAAATTACAGACATGGACTTCACTGGGACACATGTGCTCAATTCCAGCTTATCATTCACTTAAATTTACTCAAAGGCATATATTTATTTCTCTTTTACATTTCTGTAGCATTTTAGTGACTCCAATGATTTTTCAAACTGAAGAGCTATTTATATTGTATCCTAATGATTGCGATAAAGTCACGTGGTTGAAAGTGACTCTTGACTTTGGGTTATTATGGTATGGGCGGGGCTGTGGAACTATCGGGTTTTATTGAGAACGCACAGGTGAGAAAACATGGTCAGAGCGTTACAGATAGACGGACGTGGAGAACCTGGAGGGAAGAAACTGAATGGTATACCGGGGGGGGGAGGAAATGGGAAATGAGACGGAGCGAGAATGCAGGGTCAGGTGGAGACAGAATGATGAATAGTGACGTGGGGAGGGCGGGGATTGCTGGTCGGGGACGTGTAGAGACGTCTCGGCAACAGACTGGGACGGAGGGAAGAGGGGGATTTTGTTGGTTAATATTTAGTGTTTCTGGACGCGACATTTACTGGTATATTCCGGATTATTATGACTCAGGCGGTAATACTAGCGTCATTAGTCCGTAAGTGTAGTGCATATTGTACTCGGAAGGTGGCGGTGGTATTTCCCCCGCTGGATGGCGAGATCCGACGCCGACCTACCGTCGACTAGCGGGGTTTTTCCCTAACCAGGTATCTCCAAAGCTCTAAGCTCCGACCTCCCCGGATGTAAATTCCTGGAGGGGGAGTATCCGCCCCTGCTGAAACGTGAAATCGGTGCCTGTCTACGTGTCGGTTTGCGGGCTTTTCCATTACCTGGTATCTCCAGCACGGAACCGCCCAAGTCAGGGCAAGGTACGTTCGTATAAACTTCGGAATGGCCTCCCATGTGCATGTGCGGAGAGAATGGATCATGGATGAGACCACGCGTGATACTTGGTCCTTTTAAAGTATAGCTCCGACATTCGTCTGGTAGAGTTCAGAAAAAGCACGGAAACCTACTATCAGATCAGCCGGCTGCAAGAATTCTCCTTCAGATAGCGGCTGAATTCGACTCAGCTAGAGTCAAAAAACAGAGCTGGAATCCTCGCACCTCAACGCTACGAAGGCAACGGCAGAGTGGGGAGCGGGCACGGGTAGGGTGGAAACGCAGAGGCCACGAGCGCTCCCCGTGCGGAGGCGTATGGCCAGTGGGCAGCCCGCCGGCAGTGGCGCTTCTGGACGAGGACCCGCGCCGGCGCAACGCGGGCCTGGGCGAGTTCCGGTCGGGGGGGGGGGCCGGGGGGAGGCAGTGGGGGGGAGTGGCGTGCGTGCGGGGAGGGGCGTGTGCGGGGAGGGGCGTGTGCGGGAGGGGCGTGTGCGGGGAGGGGCGTGTGCGGGGAGGGGCGTGTGCGGGAGGGGCGTGTGCGGGGAGGGCGTGTGCGGGAGGGCGTGTGCGGGAGGGGCGTGTGCGGGTAGGGGCGTGTGCGGGGAGGGGCGTGTGCGGGGAGGGGCGTGTGTGGGGAGGGGGCGTGGGCGGGGAGGGGCGTGGGCGGGGAGGGGCGTGGGCGGGGGGGGGCGGGTGGGCGGTGGAGGCGCGTGGGCGTGCGGCAGAGGGCCAAGCGGGGCGGGGTGGTATGCGGAGGGGGTGGGGCGGGCGGAGCAGTGCCGGACGGCGCCGCGCGCGCGCTTTGTGATGCAGATGGGCGGCGCCAGATTAGCGGCCGGCGACGGACTGCCTTCGCGGCCGGGCCCGCCCGCCCGGTCAGGAGGCTGTCTGCCCGGGAGGACGTCCTCCCGCCGGCCTCGCTTCTCGAGGACTGCGCGGCGGGGAAACCTGTAGTCTTCACAGATAATGAGCCCCGTATCTCACGTTCTTGACCGCAAGTTAACAACTTTACGGCTACGTAGTACATGCTCGACATTGCGTTAAGTTGGAGGCTTGAGTTGTATTGGTAACCCTATGTGATTTTTAACCCGATTGTGGTGGAGGTAAATAGCCGTTCAGCATCACTGTAATAAACGTGTCAAAGACAGCGCGCGATCTTTCCTTAGTCATGCTTGTCCCCTCCTTTTCACACCCACATACACAATCTGGACAACACTACTAAGGTGGTGTGAGTGTACGTATACTTGGAAACCAGGCGGGAGCTCTGAGCTCGTTTTGACTGGGGCGGTCCTCGCTGCCGCAGGGCCGGAGGGCCTCAAACTAAAGAGCAGCTCGGCGCCAAATCTCAAGTGAAGAAAGCCGCCACGTCCTACGATCACATGTTTTACACTTACGGAACAAAGACTATATCCGTGAACGCACCCGGAAATATTAAAAAAATGAAACAATCAAACAAACAATGTATCAATTCTGGTTACACATTTAACCTGCTCTATTTACAATTATTAATACCAAAAAAATACGTGAGTAGAGCAGTCTCTTTGTAAGATTACCAACAGAAGGCTCGGCATGTCGGTCCATGTCGCGCGTTTTTTAAGGAATGCGAGCGCGCTGCGCGTGGGCGCGCGGGGCGGCAGGGCGGCGCCCGCTCTGCGCTACGCAACGGAGCTCACGCGCCGGCGCAGCCGCTCCGCCCACGCGCCGTAACATGCGCCCCATTGTCCCGAGGCGGTGCTCGGCCAAAGTGGTGTGAAATATGTATTGTCCCTGTGTCTCAAGAATCTCGTTTGCTCCCTGGCGGCGTCCAGGCCTGCCTGCCAGAGTCGCTGTGCCACCACCGCCGCCGCCATTGCCAGCACCACCGCCGCCTCTACCATCGCAGCCAACGCCGCCAACGCCACCACCGCCACCATCGCCACCACCGCCACCACCGCCACTACCGCTTTGCCACTACCGCCGCCATCACCGCCACTACAGACGCCACCACTGCCATTACCGCCGCCCCCACTACCGACAACGCCGCCACCGCCACCACCGGTGATCCACGCCTCCGCAACCGTGCCCGATGCCTCCCCCGGTGATCCACGCCCCCGGTTTGCCCCCCGTTGCCATTCCCCAGCAACCCTCGCCACAACTCCGCTGCAATCCCTGCCACGCCTCCGCAGTCCCCGCCGCCATCGCCGTCCCGGCCGCCACCTGCCGCCCGCTGCCCCCCCCAGTTCCTCCCCCGCCTTCACCCTCGCTGATTCTTTGATCGTCCACCGTCCGCCCACCCCCGCCCCCCCGCCGCCCCTCACCGCCCTTCATCGCCATTCCACTGCCCCTCGCTCCTTCGCCGACGCCGTCATCCGCGCCCCCCCTTGCTTCAACCAGCGCCCCCCCCGCCCCGGCTGCTCAAAGGCCCTCGTCTCAGAGGGCGAATGAATAAGTCTCAGCATCCTCTTGCAGCTCTTTAAGGATACATGCTTCCCGGAAGTGCGCTACGGAGGTGCCCCGGCCAGAGTCATCGGATTCCTTGAAAAACGGCGCGGGTTCTGCGAAGAATTATTAGACCTCAAACGTAACCTTCGTGGAAGCACATAAGCGGTATATCTGAAACCTTCGTTATTATAAACATTTTAGTTACGGTGTTCTCAGTCTATTCTTAGGGAACCGTGATTTAATACGGGGCCATGAAGCACGACGCCCAGATTAAATATTGTGGAACAGGGTGAAGAGTAAAGATTTTGATAGAAATGGTGGGCTTTTTTCTTGTGTTCGTCTAGTGGCAATATATTTAGCTCGCGATGAATTTGATAAACATTCTGTTTTTGAGATGACAGCTTGCTCATCGAAATAACCGATAACGTGGAAGCTTTTTTGTGTTCAGATTAACTTCGAACTTTGATTATGTTTTTTGTTTTTCTTGCATTTATATAAAAATCGAACATTGTCTTCTTGTACTTCACATCTCGGAATTTTATGTGGCCTCTACCCAAAACTGAGTATTCTTGGTTGAGTACAATGTAGCGACATCTGAGTACAATTTTGCCTCCTTTTTTCGCCGTGTCATCATTCTAAAACTCAAAATTGTGATCTTAAGGTACTAGGTACTAATGTGTTAAGAGCTGTGGAATTTCTCTCCCCAGCTTGTGAAATCTCTGAGGTCAAATATAATGTTTATTGCCTAATATATAAACACATATAAATTCCGAATTTAATTCTTATTGCGAGAGATATTAATTTCTGAATTCTTGAAATTAGATTACTTCGTGTTCACATGTTAATCCAATGCATGTTGCTTACCTGCATGTTCGCCTTAATAATATAACAACATATTTAAAACAAACATTATTTTTCTTTCGAGTTTGATACAGTAATTTGGTACATTTTTATACCAAAGTTTCTTTCTAAGCTTCTAAAAAATTACCGTCAGTGTTATTGTCAGAAACAATTACAATTGAATCGATTGATGGGAGATAGTTTTGTGTATTCCAAGCTGACCATACCACGAATATCTCTGCAATCATATTTCCATTCCATATTGCATGTTTTGTTTTTCATTTTGAAGTCCTATGGCAATAAAATACCTGACTAATTGACTTGACCCTCTTGTGATATATACATGTGGTCGCCAAACATTACACGAACTGCATCTCAAAACTACTTGAGGGTGGCTTGTGATTATCTTTCACCGAACTCTTCAATTGCATCCTCTATTTCCCTGGAATTTATCGCGACAAGTTGATGCTAAAAGAAACAATATGACGTTCACGAGAGAAAAATTGCACTGTAATTCCTAGACTGCACGCAATTAATCAAGGGCAGAAACACGATTGCATCCCACTTGTTGACCGCTGGCCATGTTTCCTTCTCTTCCGCGCGCAGGTCGCAAATAGCCGTGTTGCAGTTCGCATGCGAAATGTTTCAAATTGGTTGTTGGTGGAAAGGCAGGATGCGCGTGGCGGGGAGGTGCTACAAGGGACGGAACGACACGCGCGGGGTGGGACAGGCTGAAGCGGGAAACAGTAGAGCAGTGAAGGTGATGTAGTTCGGCTCGTGGTGATGGCAGGCTGTGTGGCGAAGCGGGGAAACAGGGTTGGAGTTGGAGGGAGTGAAGAGTGAAGTGACGGGAACGGGGGAATGGGAGTCGGAGTGTTGGGGGTGGGGTGGGGAGGCTGTGGGCGAAGCGGGGAAACAGGGTTGGAGTTGGAGGGGAGTGAAGAGTGGAAGTGACGGGAAGGGGGAATGGGGGGGAGTGGGTGGGGGAGTGGAGTGACGGGGCGAGTGGAGTGACGGGGCGAGGGGAGTGACGGGGCGAGGGGAGTGACGGGACGAGGGAGTGACGGAACGAGGCGATGACGGGACGAGGCGAGTGACGGAACGAGGCGAGTGACGGAACGAGGCGAGTGACGGGACGAGGGAGTGACGGGAACGAGGGAGTGACGGGACGAGGCGAGTGACGGGACGAGGCGAGTGACGGGACGAGGCGAGTGACGGGTAGTGATGATGCGAAGGGAGGAGACTGATGGGGAAAGGGTTGTGCGGGGACGGGAGTGACGGGCGTGGGAAAAGGGGTGACAGGGGGGGGGGGGATGAAGGGGGTAGGGGCGCGGGCGGACCCGGCCGGACAGAAGAAGCCTCCCATCGCCGGGGGGATGATCCCGCCCCCGCTGCAGCAGATGTCAGAGGTGGCACGCCAAGCGGCGGCGACGCCAAACGCCCCGCGGCGGCGCCCACGCGCGTGGGGGGGGGGGCGTGCCGGCTGGAGCAGTAAATATTTACGTTCCGTTCCCGGCGAGATTAAGCTCGCTCGCACTGCGCAACACCTGCCCACGCGAAAGCGACAGGATTCTGTGCAAGTGAATTCCGTGATGCGCCGCTCTTTACTGACCCCTGTGACTTTCGCGTGTTGTTTGCGAGTTTTTTCGTTTTTATTTTTTGTTGTTCATCACGAGAAATGGTGAATGAAATTCAGTTTCGCGTTTTTAATATCTATCTTTACTTCGTAGCCATCTAGCCTTATTTCGTTGGAAGAGAAGGTATTGAAATCGGGCGCCGGAAAATGATGTTTGGACAAAAGAAAAACGTCTTATTGCCGTATTCTGGTAGGGAAAAGGTGGATTCACCTTGTTCTTATACAAGTAAATTACTGCCTCTATCTCGTTGTGTCTGAATGCTAGGTTTGTGCAACCTTGATACCTAAACATTGATTGACAGCAAATTGTCAGCCCAAGACTGTTGTAGCATCACTTATGTAAATGTAGAACTGCTACATGTAAATGTAGAACTCTGTAGAACTGCTAATCGATTTAACCACGTTGTTTAAAATATCAATGAAAATGGCAGAATCTATTTACCGAACAATATACTTTTAAACATTCTATTAATTAAAGAGCTAGTTTTAATGTAGGTATTCTGACCAAGTTCGATAAATGGAATCTGCAGTTAAGGTAGCAAGGGAATTTTTGTTTGCAGGAATTTCTTTTTTTTTTCTTGACGTTAGAATATTTTTATCACGTTTGCTATATATGTGTTTACTGTATATGAATAATAATGACGTTTGATTGATTGGAAAGAGTTCGAATTTTTGTAAAGACTTAACGTCCATTGACCCTTGACACTTATTTGCAAGAGTAAAATGATATGATTAAGATGTTTAACATGTAATTTAATGAACAAAAAACATGAAATAATATTAATAATAATTATAATTATAATAATACTTAAAATTTAATAATTATTAATAATAATTATAAAAATAATAATAAGTATTATTATTAATATTATTATTATTATAATAATAAAAAGTGATAGTAAAATATAAAGACTGCGTATTTTCAACCACGACGACCCACTAATTTTATTCAAGTTCTAAATGCTTAAATTCACATCAGATTGTTTATTGATTCATTACGGTTTCGGCGGGAATTTCCTATGTAAATTAATCTATGCCTAATTGGTAACATTTGGCTGTGAAGCGAGTTTGATGCATTGATAAATTGCCTTTGGTAATTTTAAAGAATATTTTGACAAGTTGAGGTTAAAAGAAATATATGATGAATGGAATTTGTGCGTCAGTATTTTGATAAATTAATTCCTCCCTTCCGAAATTTCTTTGCAAAATATTTTAAATGGAGTTTTTTGCCTTTTGGGTATGCACCAATTCGGCGCTAAATATTACGTAATTAATTGTTGGCAGTTGAAATTCTTTTTAAGTACTGACGAGGAAGTAATAGAGAATCGAAACTCTGGAATGTTTACAATTTTGCGACTGATTTTATCATAATCATATTTTAACATTCGTTAGACTATGTATTCGAGGAAGTGAATACAATTAACATTTTTGTGGTATTCAGCCCCCTTAATAAAATAAACTTACATTTAAATAAGCTCTTTCTCACTCACACACACTCTGAAACTCACGAACTGAGATATAAGTTATTATTCTGCTTATATGGATAATATATAATCCTTCCTACTGATATTGATATAGAACAGCAATATTTATATATTAAGATATACTGCAACTTAATTTTAGAACAGTATGGTAGTCATACACTCAATTTTGGGAGTTATTTTAATGTTTGAGTACTTGGGTGGCTATAGTTGTGCTTCCGTTTGTGCTTTCTGATCTTTCTAGACTTTGACTCAAGTTATCATAAAATAATTTGTTTGGTAGCACGTGAATGGAGAAAGGAACGTTCATCCGAAATCAGTGGAAAAGAAGTATTGCAGGAATATTTTCTACTTCTAAAAGGCACGGCTAGGAAAGGATAGCTTATCAGCTACGACAATGAATTTGGATAGTTATTTTAATGTCGAAATTAAAATAAGATTACGATTTTTAGCTTTACCCTCATAATCAGCTTTACTTTCTCGTAAACGTACGTATAAACTAGGGCTGGAAAAATTATGATTTTTTTAAACAAATAATCACTTTTTATTTAAATCAAATTTATTTGATTTAAATAACATTTAAAATTTTTTTTTTTAAACCGAAATCTTAATTAAAAAAAAAAATTTAAATTTATCAAAAATTATTCTAATTTATTTAAAAAAATAAATAAATTGGTTTTTTGAGGGGTTGCTTAAGGGTGGGAATATATTTTCCGAAAATGCCGATAACTATTACTGTAACAGTCGACGTAGAAATCATATTCATCAGGTGACAGTATCAACAGCTCATTACAAAAAATTCACATACATAACATGTACATTATATTACACCACTTTGCCAGATGACATTAAACGATTAAATTCGATAGAAAAGTTTAAATCCCAAGTGAAATCGTTTCTGCTGCATAACTGTTTCTATACAATTAGAGACTATACTGAGCATCACAAGAAAAGTAATATTAATTTTAACAATTATACATAATGCATTATTGAACATTTGAACTGTATAAATGTGTATAAATAACCTGTAACAAGTATTGTATTGCAGCCTCCGGGTCAATGACCCCCCATGTCAATCAGGTTTTTCGTCCAGTTTCCCTGATCCATAGAGCAAATGCTGAGATGGCCCCTTGTTTTGCTTCTGGACATCAATGTAACTTAATTATCTGTGCACGTCTTCTAGAATTCTGTGGGAAATATAGTTATTCAAATTATTGTTTCCATGGTGTCGCGATGGGAAGTATTATTCCTTGACGAAAGACATCATGGATAAGAGTCCAAAATTTATTGTTTATTTATCCTTGAAAATAGATTTCATGTAGTATATGTCTCATGTGTAGGGATCTTAGAATTTTGATAATGTGCACAGAATTCACTTCTCCCTATAACACGTCATACACAGTTTTAACTGTTTATTGACGTAAAGTAAATAAAATAAATATTTAAATTTGAGTTACTTATAGTTCCGTACTCCTGAATCACTTCTCTTGCGTCCGCATTACTGAATAAGCTGTGACATCATTAGCATGGTTTTAAAAAAGGCATTCTTCGTTAAAAGAAACTTTACCATCGATTTGTAATGTCTAATCAAAAAGCACTTGTTGAAAACAAATGAATTCATTAAAATCTTATAACAATGTTAGACAGTTTTTGAAATATTAAATTGTATTTAATAGTTGTCCTGTTATCAAAACATGGGGATAATAATTGTTATTTGCGCACTTTCCAGTAAACCTTTAACGATTAATGGGAAGTCCCACTTAACATGAAATTATATCTTATATATATATATATATATATATATATATATATATATATATATATATATATAAAGAAGTTAATTTTATTTATACGAGTAAGATTAACTACTATTTCTATTAGTTGTAATAATTTTAATTTTCTTCTTTAAATGAGCATTAATAAAATTCCCTTTTTTTTATACTCATCATCTTTAAGATATATTGTAAGTGGCAATGTACTCTAATTAGCAAACATTTTAATGCAAATCTAGATTTATGAACGTCTTTGAAGCTTTATAAGCGTTTTTCACGAAACTAGCTGGGAGTGTATTAGGGCGGAATTGCTGCTAAATCAGTTATTATCTACAATTAAAATTTATCGACAATTAAGTGTTGAATAAAAACTAATCTATCATCTATGTCTATTAGTATGCAAGTCTGATATAAATTGTTTGTTGATCATTTCATAAGTTTGTTAATTTTATATTATATTACCTTGTAATTCATTTTCTCAAAATTGTTAAATTATGTGAAAAAGTTTATAAGAAATATAATATATTCTTTATTCTAACTTTGTAATTGATTCAATTATCTGGGTAATTCTAATTTTACAATTATTTAAAATTCAAATATATTTTCTAATATTAAAAATAATAAAAATTGAAATAAATCACTTGTGTTGAAACAATCATGTGATTTAAATAAATATTTTAAATCATATGATTTAAATCAATAATTTAAATTATACAAGCCTTAGTATAAACGGACTGATATGCGTAGTGTAGAGAAAGGCTTGATTTTCTGTGGAATACCAATTTCAAGATTTTAAAGGAAGCAGACGCTTGGGAGTCCCTTGGTATCACAAAATGTGTTGTTTTCTCAACCGACAGTCCATCTGCCCTGCCTCTCCGCCCGCCTGTCCGCCTGTCCGTCCGCCTGTCCGTCCGCCCGCCTGTCCGCCTGTCCGCCTGTCCGCCTGTCCGCCTGTCCGCCTGTCCGCCTGTCCGCCTGTCCGCCTGTCCGCCTGTCCGCCTGCCCGCCTGTCCGTCTGTCCGTTCTGTCTGTCTGTTCGTCCTTCTTTTCTTGATTCCTTCTCTGCCAGTTTCTTCCCTTTTCTTTCTTCCATTCTATCTCGTTTTCTTTCCTTCTTTCTCATTTTCTTCCCTTTTATCTTGCTTTCTTCCGATCTATCTTGCTGTCTTGCCTCTGACTTACTTTTTGCCTTCTGTCTTGCGTTCTTCTCTTGTGTCTTGCTTTTTTTCCTTCCTGCCTTGCTTCTTTCAGCCTGATTCTATTTCTCCTTTCTTTTTATCTTTATTACCGTCTTCCTTCTATCTTTTGTTCTACGACTCTCTCCTGTGCCCGTGTTTTTTAAAACTCACGGTTGTATAGTATATTCTTAGCCAAAATATCATTGAATGTTCCATTTCTTCCGGTGAAAGCTATTAAAAATATGTCAGCAGCGGAGTTCCAACGTTTTGCATGTTTTATGGCGATTTCTATTATTAGAAATCTCATTCACTTTTTTGTTTCAGGTAATAAACTTTACGTCTTCCTGGACAGATTAAGGCAATTGGTGAGTTCTCATTAGTTTTAATTTAATACAGAAATTCAACGAGAGACTATATTAAAAACAATTTCATAGTTAATTTAATGTTAAACAGTTGAAAATGGATTTTACGAAAACGTATGAATATTTGGTCATGTGTTGCATTTCGGGTTAAGAAAGAAAATGTTAAACATTATAAAAAAGATAATACACCTAAATATCCATCTTTTTTTAGGAACTTTACTACTAATAAATAAATTGATAAAACATAGATTTGAATTCTACGGGGTTATAAAACTGAACGATTAGATAAATATTGAAGTTCTTATCGTATTTCATTATTATAATGCAAGCCCATTCCATTTTTAATATTGTCGTGCATTTTGTTACCACAAATAAAATGTGTTTTCTAAGTAAATGTAACAAACAATGAATGGACATTGAATTTTTGGAGTTAATGAATGTGTTTAACAACAACAAAATATTTTGAAAAAAAATTCACATTTGTATGTTTTCACTTATGATGAACATGCAGTTATGATAAACCTTCTTTTAAAGGTTTTGAGAAAGAAACTTTTTTTTTTCAAAATAATTGCAAAGGTTTCTTCAGAAAGTGTTGAAAGCATGTTAGTTGGTGGCCGAGAAGTAAAGAGATAAATTCCTGCCAGACTCCGAACCTTTTCCTGTGAGGCTCAGGCTGGATTTTCTTTCCGGTTATATTTGCAATATACTTATTAATTCAACAGGACAAAAGAAGAGCTTATGAGTGTTAATGTATAAAAGAATGCAACGAAAAGCTGCTGTGCAGAATCGTAGGCTTCATTGGCGAGTGCAGCGTATGAGAGAGGCCAACTGCTATTCCTGACCCCCTTTTCCACTGACCTTTTTCTATTTACTAATAGGGGCAGATTTTAATGAAATGTCATTATTTCACTTTAGGACAATGCCGTTTAGAGTAAAAATTAATATTATGACAAAAGAATATGAGCAATTTTTATAGGTCATTTTTTTTGCACTTTTCCTCGAATTTGACTAATAAGTAATTTTTTACTTTTTTCTGTCATTTTAATGGATTTTGCGCAGATTTTATTGTTTAAATATCACTGTAATGGTACTTACTTGAAATAATATTTATTTGATGCAACAAAATCCTAAGAATTCCTGAGTAGTCTTTTTGATTTCTTCGCTCTGAACGTGTAATGACAGCCGTTGTGATTATGTAATCAGGAGTACCTTGGACACCTATGAATCACCGCCATTGGCGGTTTTGGCGATTTCGGGATAACAAAAGACAGAGATTTTCTGGTAAAGAACAGTCCTCATCAAAAGTTTGAGAGCAGATTTCTCTTGAACGAATGGAAGAATCTTCGATTACATCTGTATCAAATCCAACAGTTTGATCCATCCGAAGTATGTCCACCGAACGATCCACAGTATGTCCATCCGAATTAGTTTTGATCACATTCTTTACGTCGTTTTTGTTTTTGGTTTTTGGTTTTTAGGGCATTTTTAAAACATTTTAAGAGAATTTTATTGATCTTTCTTGGCGATGTTTTAGGTCATCAAAATCCGGCCCCTAGAGTTATGACTAGACATCGGATGTTTAGGGAAATGCCTATTTTATTCTAACGAACTTATTTACAGGCTGATAATAAATGTGCACGAATCATGCCAAATGATGACATATAACGATGTTTTATAATGCTTATTTTTGCTTTTTTAGCATAAATATCTTTTTGTGCATAAATACATTTTTTAGAACCTTTTCTTTCCTTTCATTTATTATTTTTATGTACAATGATAAAAAAATGACCGTGGTCCAATGAGACCATTCATTACAAAATCTTCAATTCACATCTTGGTATATTAAAATACGAGAGAATTCCTAAAAGTATACTTACAGATTTTTCTCCATTTTCCTAGTTCATAAATACCAGCCATGTTCTGAGAACATGGTCGATTGACTATACACCGACGACACCGAAATTTTAAGTGGAAATAAATGTAAATTCCCAGAAGGTTTCAGTGTTGCTAATGTTGGACTTCTAAAATATGTCAGTCACGTCAGTAGATGTTGAGAAATCTTTCTCCGCATTCAAACTGATTTTGTCTCCCAATCATCGCAAATTTCAAATTGTGATCCCTGAAAAGGATGTGGTAATATGCAAATAATGCTTGTTAATTCAAACAAGTAAGAACAAAATGTACAAGAGTTGTGAATATGTAAATATAGTTTTACATTAAAATGTTCGTACTTGTTTCGTGCATTTAAGTTTACAAGATAATGTAAGCAAAAATTACTAACATTTTTTCATTTTATTGTGTATGTAACTTATGATAGTGCCGTGTTGCTTTTTATTATTGACATTTTCAGTGCCTTTTTAGGCGCCTAAAAGATGATGTTTTAGGGCCTAAATATCCTATGCGTAGTTATGACTTTTTACTTACACATGAAAAATCCTCTTCTATTAATGTTGTATAACAAATTATTGGAAATAGTTTTTCAATGTATATTATTTTTAAAAGTTTTTAGTTATGTATAAAATAAGAGTGGTGTGTAATCACTTCACCAGTTTGTAAAATAACCTCAATGAAATTAAATTTAAAAACAATCGAAATTATCAATTTAAAAAGTTGAAATTTAGGGCAATAAAATGTCTTATAACGTACGGAAGTGAGGTCCCCTTGCAAATGTTCAGGGAGTACGATCCCTCACTGCAATCCCTCTCTATGGTCGTGTTCATCCAGCAGACTACCATAAGATTGCTTTTGTTGTCAGAAGTTGATAGTTCAGAATAGTTCAGATAGTTCGGATGAATAAAAAAATAATCAAAATGAATGTAAATCATACCATTGGTACAACCCTGATCGATATCACTCGACTTTTTTAAAATTATTGTAAAACAATTGCGATACCGGTATTATTTACGAGAATAAATATGAATGGGGTATATTCTTAATACATACCATTAACCAAACGTACATAAATATCTAGCTCAATACTTTGGATGAATAGCAAACATAACACAAACTACACCCGCCACCTATGCTATAAGAAACGTTTGTTCATCTTATTGTGCAAATCAAGCTGAAGAGTTCTTTCTTCGCCGTAAATGGTTCACTCACCCCTCGTGACCCGTCAAAGCACAGCGCCTCGTCGAGTCGCGCTGATTGGCCCGGATGACGTGGTCATTATGCAGGTCCCGCTGCGCAGCCTGACCCCGCGGCGGGCGATGGGCGCGCGATACGCCCGCCCACGCCCGATACGCCCGCGGGTGGGCAGCGCCGGAAGCAGAACAAAAGACGGCTCCCGGCCGGCCCCCCCCCCCCCCCGCCCGCCGCCCGTCCGCCCGTCCGCCCGTCCGCCCGTCCGCCCGTCCGCCCGTCCGCCCCGTCCGCCCGTCCGCTCGTCCGCCCGTCCGCCCGCCCCCGCACGCGGCCGAGGAGCGACGCGACACGCCGCCTCCGCTGACAGGCAATCGATGGGCCTGGCGAGCGATCGCCCTGCCCGGGGGCATGCTGTCTGTCGGCTTACGCGCCGTGCCGCGATCGCCCGCACACCCGCACACCGTCTGCTGGCTGCGCGTTTGTTTTGGTCCGGTCCGACGCGCGTTTGCAAACAGGGCATCCTGTGCCATTCAAAGGAAAGCATTATTGTGTCCTTTCTCTTTCTACGAAATTTAACGATATAGTTTTTCGTCCTTTCCCCTATCATCCTTTTCATTCATGAATCTTGTTGGCATTCTTACATCGTATACTAGGTCGCCAGACGAACCGTCTTGCGCGCCTTCTTGCGCGCCTTCCTTCTTGCGCGCCTCTTGCGCGCCGTCTTGCGCGCCGTCTTGCGCGCCGTCTTGCGCGCCGTCTTGCGCGCCGTCTTGCGCGCCGTCTTGCGCGCCGTCTTGCGCGCCGTCTTGCGCGCCGTCTTGCCGCCGTCTTGCGCGCCGTCTTGCGCGCCGTCTTGCGCGCCGTCTTGCGCGCCGTCTTGCGCGCCGTCTTGCGCGCCGTCTTGCGCGCCGTCTTGCGCGCCGTCTTGCGCGCCGTCTTGCGCGCCGTCTTGCGCGCCGTCTTGCGCGCCGTCTTGCGCGCCGTCTTGCGCGCCGTCGCGCGTCTTGCGCGTCTGCGCGGTCTTGCGCGCCGTCTTGCGCGCCGTCTTGCGCGCCGTCTTGCGCCCGTCTTGCGCGCCGTCTTGCCGCGCCGTCTTGCGCGCCGTCTTGGCGCGCCGTCTTGCGCGCCGTCTTGCGCGCCGTCTTGCGCGCCGTCTTGCGCGCCGTCTTGCGCGCCGTCTTGCGCGCCGTCTTGCGCGCCGTCTTGCGCGCCGTCTTGCGCGCCGTCTTGCGCGCCGTCTTGCGCGCCGTCTTGCGCGCCGTCTTGCGCGCCGTCTTCGCGCGCCGTCTTGCGCGCCGTCTTGCCGCGCGCCGTCTTGCGCGCCGTCTTGCCGCCGTCTTGCGCGCCGTCTTCGCGCCGTCTTGCGCGCCGTCTTGCGCGCCGTCTTGCGCGCCGTCTTGCGCGCCGTCTTGCGCGCCGTCTTGCGCGCCGTCTTGCGCGCCGTCTTGCGCGCCGTCTTGCGCGCCGTCTTGCGCGCCGTCTTGCGCGCCGTCTTGCGCGCCGTCTTGCGCGCCGTCTTGCAAGAAAAATTGAAATTGAATTGTAGTATTGTCATGCATGCTTATTCTGTAAGGTATCTAAGAGAAATCGAAAAGACAGAGAATGGTGTTTTGTAAAATTGATTAAAATTGTTACTTCAATACTTTTTGTAATTCGTTTAAAAGATTATCGATACTATGTATACTCTGTATTAATCATAAATAAGGGGGATTTTAATGAGATGTAATTTTCTTTATTTTTACTTTACAACAATGTCGTTTAGTATAGAAATTAATTTTATATTATGATAAAAAAAATTATCCATTTGTATAGATCATTTTGTTTTGTATTTTTCGTGGATTTTGATTATTATGACATTTTTCATATTTTTTGTCATTTTTTCTGCCCTTTTCGCTGATTTCATTTTAATATAATTTTAATGATACTTGCGTCAAATAATACTTACAAGATGCAGCAAATGTTCACCACAGAATTCCTGAATAGCCTATTCGATTTCTTGGCTGTGTGATTGTAATACCAGTCGTTGTACTCGTATATATGTAATCTAAAGTTCCTGTGACGTCTATCATCACCTTTGCGTCCGATTCAGGGATTCTTAAAGAGAGAGATTTTCAGGTTAAGAACAGTCCAAATCAAAAGTTTGCAAGCTACGTTCACTTGAATGAAGCTTCGATTACATCAGTAACATATTCAGCAGCTTGAGTTGTTCATCCCAACAGGTTATCATCACATTTTTACGTCATTTTCTTCGTTTTTAGAGCATTTTGAAAACATTTTAAAGAGCATTTTATTGATCTTTTTTTAGGTCATCAAAATCTGCCCCCTCATCATAAAACATGGGCCTCCTTCCTAAGGTTTCTTGTTTTCATTTGATCCACCGGCCACCGAGTTCATTTCACTCCTCTGGTGCAGCGCTATGAATCGTTGCAGTTGCGTCACGAGGCAGCGTCGTCTCTGTGGGAACCAATGGTGCTGGCGCATCAGGCTTCATTATGGCCTGCTGAATATTTTAATACGAAGTCGAGTAGATTTTGTGATTCGGAATGAACAATCCTCCGACAGCGTTGCATTTCAAAATGTGCTCGTTGTATAATGGTGCGATTTTTGACTTTCATTCTCAGTTTTTCTTTACTCATTTGTTTTCCTCTCTATTTTACCACCGGTTCGGGACCAAAAAGAAAAAAAAATAATGGGAAAAAAGTTGAAGGTTCAGACAAATATTATAACCTGTAAAACATGTCGCACATCTCGTAGAAAAGTGACACACGACAAGAAAGTCTGCATTTCACAACAGCTCGAAATCGGAGCATTTAAACAAACACTGTTTTCATAACACAGCACAAAAACATTCATATCTTAACAGCCACTAAATTCCCTTACAGAGGCATTACTGAAGTGCAGCCTTACATCAGCAGCGAACCATAATTTGACTTTTGATAGCCAGCGAGTTTGGGCTTCGATTGTGTTACGGTTTTATTCTAGAGATAAAACTTTTCCAAGCATGCCAAAGCTGGGTAAAAAAGTATTCGGTGCAAAGAACAGACTTATTTACTTAAGTTCATCTCCGAACAGCTGGTAAATAAAAGTGTCATACTTATTTCTGCTTCTTATGAATACGATATTTTTTTAAATATTTATAATATATTTCTTGTGAATCAAGTTTCAACTTCATCTTACATCTGAAGATGTAGAATATCGAATTCCGTTTATTAATAAAAATAATTAGATTAGCGCGTAGAACTATTTAATGTATTGTAAGTGATTCGATAGTTTAAGAACAGATCAAACAGATCTGTCCCGCGCCATGATTGCAATACTTTATAGCAGAGATTTTCAACGGGGTTTGTATCCCCTAGGAGCAATGTTATTTTAAATGTGATCGATATTGATAGAGAGGTCTAGACCCGATTATGTATAATAATAATAATAATAATAATAATAATAATAATAATAATAATAATAATAATAATAATAATAATAATAATAATAATAATTTGTGTCCTATTTAATATTACCATGAGTTATCTAATAATAAAATACAAATATTCACCTCCTTTGAATTAAACATCAGTCACATGAATATTATCTTTAAGACATTTAAGTGTCATTAGTTGTTATGACTGTAGTATGGTACTTTGTTTTAGGAAAAACGAATCGGGTTCTATAAAGCAAACCTTACTTTTAAAAGGGCTCATGAAAGAAAATGTTTTGGAATCCCTGCCGTAAAATGATGAAATTACATTATTCTAGTAAACGATGAGAAACAACAATGACCAAAGACGAAGGCACAGCTTGTGCACGTGAATAATTGAAACGTGCGGGTGAAGCAGGAAAGAACGGCGCGGACAAAATACAATCAATCACTAGCTCCGGCGCATTAATGCGCGGGCGTATTCGCCCATAGCTGCAGGCCAGCGCGAGCGAGACGACGCTGCAGGCCGCTTCAGAGATGAAATAGCAGTCATAGGCAACTTGTTCCATGTATCGAAAGAGAGTAGTCGATGGCGCGGAGCGAGCCGATCGGAAGAGAGGGCGCGGATGATGTGAAGAGGCGAAGGGTGGGAGTAGGAGTGGAAGTGGAGGGTAAGGCAAGGGAAGGGAGGAAGCGAAGACGGGAGTGACAGCGAGGTGGTAGTCGAGAATGACGAATGATGGTGGGAGCATAGGTAGTGGAGGTGGCGTTGTCGGAGGCGTTGTCGGAGGCGTTGTCAGAGGCGTTGTCGGAGGCGTTGTCGGAGGCGTTGTCGGAGGCGTTGTCGGAGGCGTTGTCGGAGGCGTTGTCGGAGGCGCTGTCGGAGGCGTTGTCGGAGGCGCTGTCGGAGGCGTTGTCGGAGGCGTTGTCGGAGGCGTGTCGGAGGCGTGTCGGAGGCGTTGTGCGGAGGCGTTGGCGTTGTCGGAGGCGTTGTCGGAGGCGTTGTCGGAGGCGTTGTCGGAGGCGTTGTCGGAGGCGTTGTCGGAGGCGTTGTCGGAGGCGTTGTCGGAGGCGTTGTCGGAGGCGTTGTCGGAGGCGTTGTCGGAGGCGTTGTCGGAGTCTTTGACTCTGAGGCAGGCAGAAGCAGGCTCGGACTGTTAGGCGGAGACGGCCCAGGAACGGCCGTGAAGACGAGGCGGAGGGGATGCGATTGCGTAGGCGAGGCGTGGAGGGACGGGGCAGGGAGGGCGGAGGTGGGTGGGTCATTCGCATTGCACGCTGCGGACGCGCTCGCCCGCGCTCCGCCGCCGCCGCCGCCGCGCGCGTAATCGAGAACCGATAGCCGTGCTCCGCGCCGCTGAGCCTTGGATGGCTGCGGGAACGGCGCCGCCCCCGTCCCCGCCTCCGCCCTCGCTATGACTGGCCGGAGCCATTCTCCGCCTTGTGCGGGGACGAGCGGACGAGCATCCCGCCGCCGGGGCGTGCGATGGAGGCGCGGACTACAGACGTCCTCTTGTGGCGCGGACGCAAATCAACCTCAAAACGCGGCCCTCACATTTTCGCTGGCTGTTCGTACCTGTGCCTCTCTCGCACGCGCTATTTGTGCGCGTTTTGAAAGTGTTTCGTCAAGAGGTTGTCGGATTCGTTCCCTCCGCGCGGCAGATGTCCATCCTTTAAACGCGAATGTTGGATTATCCGGCATCAGCTTCAATTATCCTCAGACCAATTATTTTTAGTAGTTTCGGGACGTAGTGTAGGATATTATCGTTGATGCATAAGAAAAGTAGTGGGAATGTGGGGTATGTCCAAACTTGTCATCCTCTTATTGTATTACACAACTATAGTCGACTCCGCTTATA
This sequence comes from Teleogryllus oceanicus, assembly GCA_964035755.1. Classification (NCBI taxonomy): domain Eukaryota; kingdom Metazoa; phylum Arthropoda; class Insecta; order Orthoptera; family Gryllidae; genus Teleogryllus; species Teleogryllus oceanicus. The sequence continues at coordinate 86,861,749 of CAXIVR010000007.1, read as the reverse complement.
GTGAACTCTCGGTTACAGTGAACTTACACTGCACTTATCACGGGACCAGTTTCACTTACATTACAGATAAACATAATAATGTTCTTTTATAATGACCCTGAATTTAGGCTTTAGTGAATGTAGGAAATAAGTCCTAGCAATTACTAATTGTATCTCGTATGTTATTAGGCGAGTAAAAGGGCCTTCGGAGAGTAAGACGGTGTTCCAACTGTGGAAAAAGTATTGGAAGGTGTCAAGACTACTTGGAGACAATGCAGAATCAAGTATGGAGAAAACACGAGTTCTGAAGAAGCATCTAGAGAAATTAGTCCTAATAAAAAATGTGCGAGGCAAACAATTGAAAAAAAAAATTAAGGACAAGCAAAGATATTGAAATGTTCAGTTCGTGGTATTGATGAATTTTGCTGAATCTCTTTATTAATAAAATCAATCATTGTGGATTAATTATATTTAATTGACACTAACATTGTCGGTTAGAATGAACCTTCTAATATAGTGAACAGAATATATCAGTCAGCAGAAATTCACTATAACCCGAGTAACTGTACTTACATTTTTTAAAATTTCATCACGTCATTTACACATCTGCAATTGATGGAAAAAATGTATCGACAATGAAATCCTTGGCTTTAATGCTGGAGGAGTACCAGAAGTTCCAAATATATTTTAAGTTTTGGAATAATTTTCAACGTTTCAGAGGTTTTAATGAAAATCGTAACTACATCATACTTATGAGTGCAATTTCCGCTATTTGAGCAAGAGAAATAAAAGAAAAAATCGCAATGTGATAGGGTATTGATGTAAATTACCGTCAAATTTATTGTCCCCACACCGGCACAATTGCATATTAACCCTTTTTTACCATCTTTATTTTATATCTGTGCATTCCACTGATTTTTCAGAAATTTACAAGTCATAATATCAGATCTGGGATAGGGCATAGGCAGGTGGGGAGTTCATTTATTCGAAGCTTCCTCTGACTTTTTTTGGTTTGTTTTAATTTAGTGTTACGATTTTTTAAAATTTGAATTTGTAAAGTTCTATTGTTTAATGTTTTGTTTGTGTGTTAATAATCATTATATTAAATTTGCATTCTTATTGAAGCGTTTAATTATGGTGACGCGTAGTTTATCCTTGGGGTATCTTGAAATAATTTTAATGTCGTCTACTGAACGTCCTAGATTAAAATTTGTAATTCAATCCGCCTTTGGTAAGTCCTCAAAAATGTTACTGATAGTCTTCTATTGTAAGTATTCTCGTTTTCTATTTTCAGTTCGTTTCTAATTGGTCTATTTGATTGGTGCCATGGTGTTTTAATTATGTGCCTTAAAATATATTTCCAGCCACTTGAATTTTATTTGTTACTTTTTGCGGCTCCACCCCCGACAGGGCAAGAGTAAGTAGTATATTAATCCTGGCGTATTTACCAAGTTTTAGCTCGAAAGCTTCTAATCTGAGTGACTTAGGCCTGACACACCTCCGCCATTTATCCACTCATTCAAACTGATATCTCAATTTTTGGGTATAGAATTGTGTGTATCTCTTCAACACCTACACGAAATTTAACTACCTTTGGAACAACACTAATAAACCTTAATCCTAGTAGTTACAACTCAAGAGAATCTTAAACACGGATTTTATGGCTAAAAATTGTTGATCACATTTTGGCTGTGTTTTCAAAAATTTTGCCCCCGTATAGTGTACTAGGTGGAAAAGAAATAAATGCTCTAAATTTGTTATTTTGCAGCCGAACTGTTTTAACTTGAGCGTAGGCGTTTGTTTCGAGATCAAAAACAGGGTTTTATTCTATGTGCCGGCTGTCTTGAGACCCTCCTCTTTTTAATGTTTTGAGAAGAAATAGGTACATAATATAAAAATAATACGTCACATTTCTTGTACACAGACCGATATCATTTTTATCCAACTGAGTAACCAACTGTCTCGTCGTACGGACACCGCATTCTCATTATTTCTACATGATCACACTGTCGTATTCTTCTAAATATTCCTGTTACTTCTCTGCCATTTATTCCTCCAATTATTTTCGAACAAGAATTATTATTAAGACTTGTAAACAAAAGCAGTGAGGGTTATGGCAGAGAAAATAATTGTATTTGCCCAGCAAATGAATATTTATGGTGTGTTCAAACGTCAAATCGTGCATTATTTTTTCACGTATTGATACATGCGTATCCGTATGAACATATGAATTAAACATTATTAAATTTAATTATTCCACATACCGAACACCATACTAGGGGCGATTATTGTAAGAGTAAAAAATTGTCACCAACTCTTGTTCAAATGAAAAACTTGTTACACTCGTGGCACTATATTACAAAATATGCGAATACATGAATTTCCACCCAGATCCCCGACCTGAGCTGTAGTGCCATGCCACAGAGTGATTGCGATTATGACGTTGCCTTTGAATTGTCATGTGTAGCCCGCTTCGCATGTGTAGCCAATTGCCACAACACGCGTGTCTGCCTGCCGCCGCGCTGTGAGAACGGCACATCGCCACCTGCCACGCCCCCCTTCATCGTCAACGCGCTACGGCACAGACACTAGTGGGGCCCACCCACGCCGCCGCCGCCACCACCAATTTCACCTTTACCTCCTACTTCTTACCTTTATGGCTTACCCCACTCCCGGCCCGCCCCCTTCCCGCTGCCGACGCGCCCCCCTCCGCCCCTACCCTTCCCCCCCCCCGCCGCGCGCCCCCCTCTGCCTATTCCCCTTCCTAAAACCACTTTGTCTCTTACTCCGTTATATGAACCCTGTACATCTGACTCCTGACCACTTACCTGTTTGGCTCTGAATCCTGTACTTACCACAGTACATATTCTCTCTACCTCTTATCACTCTAGCTCTTCTTTTCTCGTTCCTCCCTTCCCTTTACCCTCTTCGGTTTATCTCTCTTATCTCTTTCCCTCTTCCTCTTTCCTCTTCTCTCTTCCTTACCTCCATATTTTCCTCTTTGCTCTCTTACCTTTTCTCTCTTACCTCTTTCTCTTCCCCCCCCCTCTTACCCCCATCCTCTTTTCCCCAATACCCCCCTCATTATCCCTGTACCTCTCTACCTCCGCCACGAACCGCCTCCCCCGCCATCCCGCCCTCGTAGCCGTCACGAGCTGCCGCCGCCACCGCTCCGGTCAATCGCTTCTCGGCGTGCCCCATTCGAACGCGGCACGCCCTCCCGCACGCGCCGACGCCATCGCGCCCGGATCCGGCCCCGCCGCCGGGGCAAACACAATCACCATAAACGGCACCGCAACTGCCCGGGGCCCCGCCACCTCCCCGCCGCCAGCGGGGCCCCGGGGGGTCGAACGCGGCCGCGGAGGTTGTTGGGTGCCCCGTTCGCGGGCTTGAAGAGAGTTTGTGCACCCTCGAACGTTAATAAGCACTATCGATCTTGTGCGCATGCGCAGTTTAAATTTCGCACCACTTTAGTGCGTCTGCGCATGCGCAAAAGAGCGATAGCGCTATCCCCTAATGCGTGCACAAACTCTCTAAACGCTTTTCTCTGAAATAGTGAATTATAACGTTGTTGAGGGGGAAAATACAGTTGGTAACCGAATAAAGAACATTGGTTGAAAGATGTATGCTTGTGGGGATGAGTAGAAGGTTGAATATACCGTCAACTCATCAATGATTCTCCATATGTTGTACACTGCAGCGCCTGTGACCGGGAGGTCCTAGGTTCGAGTCCTGACGACGGCAGGATTTTCTACACTAGCTTTTCAGCTAGGAAGCATTCAGTCGCTGTCTGGAGGAGAATTCTAGCGGTCGGCTGCTCTGATCGGTAGTTTTCCGCGGTTTCTCCGATCAACAGAGACGAATACCGGAGCAGTGCCCCAAGAGATGGACCACGCATCGTGGGCGATCTTTCCTTCCTCTTCCTTGTCCCATCCTCTCCCCTTACACACACACTTACACTAACATGCACTACACTAACACATTCCGGGAGACCGGTCGGGAGCTTAGAGCTTGTCCCGGCTGGGGCGGTGCCCCGCTGGTGGGAGAGTCCTGGTTAGGAAGAAACCCCACTAGCCGACGGTAGGTCGGCCCCGCATCTCGCCATCCAGCGGGGGAAGGTCACCGCCATATCTCGAGAACAAACATTCACTACACTTACGGTACTAATGACCAAAGCTGTTGACGCGCCCGGAATCGGTAACCAACCAACTGTATGTTTGCGCGAATTTTATTGGTTTGTTGTGTCCACTTGCCGTGACTGTGAGATAAAAAAAATGACATCTTGTTAAGTATTTTTAAATTATTCTGAAAGCTTGTGGGATGACACAAATTCTTCGTTCACATGCGTGAAGTTTTAGGCATTCGCTTTGAATTTAGCCCTGCTCTTTGCTGGTCGTTCCAGCTCCAGGGTCGTGTCGGAACGTGGGCCGCGTGAGTGATAGTTGAGTGGCGTCGTATGCGAGCGAATGGCCTGCGTTAGATGCGGTAGTGAAAAGCTTTTTCTCTGAAATAGTGGTGACGTATAACGTTGTTGAGGGGCGAAATACTGTTGGTGACCGAATAAAGAACATAATTGTTTGAAAGATGATAGGTTGTGGGGATGAGTAGAAGGTTGAAGTTATCGTCAACTCATCAATGACTCTCCGTATGTTTTGCGCGCATTTTATTAGTTTGTTGTGACCACTGTGACTGTGAGATGCAAAACAATTATCCTGTAACGTACTTTTAAATCGTACTGCATACTTGTAGGGTATCACAAATTCTTTGTTCACTTAAGTGAAGCCTTAGGCATTCGCTTTGAATTTAGCCATGTTCTTTGCTGGTCACTCCAGCATTTGTATTAATCTTTACCAAACCTTGCAAGGACTCCGCGACAATACTCAAGAAGAACCTATAATAGTTTGGTATTTCTTCATACACTGCTTTTTGCGGTATCGATGTCTGTTGCATGTCGTTGAATTTACTTTTCTTAGTATAAATTATTATACGATTTTCTGTGTATGAGCATACGGCTGTTGTGTAGCTTTTTTGTCGTATTTATATAAACATTGTACACATTTCTAATTACGGTTATTACCTGTTAATTCTGAGTTTTGTTGCAAGATGGGTCTATACCAGATTTGAGTGATTTTCGGTTGTATGGACAATGTATGCTTTAAAACCCCTTCTTTCAGTGGAAGAAAGCCAAAGTGTAAAGTTGGACCTATCTACTAATTTCACATCGATTTACATTGATCGACGATTGTTTTGTCCTTTCTATGATGTAAGAAAACCACGCATTCTGTAAAATTTTGAATATTGACTCTAGCCCTTCTTGCACCAAGCCACAGAATTATCCCATTGCAGCAAAATAAAAATTGTCAAACCGTGGATTAGCCAGCCGCGTTTGAAAACAGCCCTTTCGGGCACCAAATGAGAAGGGGAGAGGGCTTGGAGGGACACGGAAGGGCGGGGCGGAGCTGAGAGGGCGGGGCAGGGCGGTGCCGACGGAAGATTCGCGTAATGCTGAGTTACGAGCGCGGGGGTTTAAAATAGCGTCCGTCTGCGCCGCGCCGCCGGCATTTGTCACTGTCTGTGCTTGCGCGCGCTCGCGGGCGCGGCGTGCCCGCTCTTCTCTTGTCTGCAGCGGCGCGCTACACGCGGATAATTTACATTTTCTTCGGCCGCGCCCCCACCCCGCCCCGCTCCCGGCCCGCCCCCTTCCCGCTGCCGACGCGCCCCCTCCACCCCTACCCTTCTCCCGCCCCCCCCTCTCCGCTCCCGCCCGCCTCGCCCCGCCACTATTCCGCTCCCACCGCGCCATCACTGCGTCCCAGCCCACATCCCGCCTCACTGCCGCTCCATCCCGCGCCGCTCAGCTCCCGCATCCTCCTGCCGCGCTCACGTTCCGCCTCCGCCCCTCCCCCCCTTCTCTCCCCTCATCGTGTCCTCCCCATCCTGCTCTGCCCGCCTCCACCACTGCCCTGCCACCGTGGTCCTGCCCCCATGACCTACCACTATCCCTACCATTATCTCTCACTGCTCCAGCCTCATGCGACTTCTTTCACCTCCTCGCTCCTTCCACACCGGCAGTTGTGCCTACCCTGCCCCTATCCCACTCTGTCCCGGTCTTACCTCGCCTCTTACTCTCCCTCCTCGTTTCTTCCCCGCCGTTTCCACCCCATAGCCCACCACTGGCCTCGCCTCGCTCTGTCCCCGCCCAATCCCTCGCGTTCTTCCCTCCTTCCCTGGCTTGCCCCGCCCGTGTCCCCTCCTCTACCTCCTACCCCCGCCCCAGCCCCGCCTCTTGCTACTGCCCGCATCGCGTCGCTTTACACGCGCGGGGGCGTACGAGTTGTAGGAGGGAAGCAGAATTCTAGGGTCGTGATGCTTCCCGATCTCGCAACTCTTCTCTCATGTACTGCCTCTGTTAAACGCGAAGCGTGCGCATTGCCCAACACCAAGAGAGCCACTGGAAGAGGTGGATCAGAGCATCAACTGATGTCACTGTAGTGCCTCTGACCGGGATGTCCTAGGGTTCCACTGTCCTCGGTAGCAGGATATTCGACACCAGCTAGATAGCTGGGTTGAGCTCAGTGGCTGGTCTGAAGGAGAGTTCTTGCGAGAGATGCTCTGATCGAGAGTTTGCCGTGATTTCTCCGATGAATGCCAGGCGAATGCCGGAGCAGTACCCTAAGAAACGGGCCACGGACCATGCGCGATCATTCCTTCCCCTTATCCTATCCTCGCTTCTTACTTATACACACGCACACATACGTTCACTAGCATTACACTACTTCACATGTCGATAGTCCAATCGGGAACTTAGAGCTTAACCCGGTTAGGGCGATGCCGCGCTGGTAGGAGATTCTTGTTTGGAGAAAATCCCCGTAAGACAATGGGCAGGTCGACGTCGAATCTCACTATCTAAGAGAAGAAGATCACTGCTTCCTCCCGAGGAAAAAGTGCACTACACTTACGAGACTAATGACCTTAGTAATTGACGCGCCTGGAATCATCATGAATCAACCAAGTAAGGCGAGGTGAGGGCTGCGTCTTCAGAATTAAAAGTGATTTTTTTTCTAATATAGAGTGGAATTCTTACTTTTCGTATTTTATGAGCAAATGTTATCTTGTGTGGTTTCCATCTTCGTATATGGAATTCTGTGTACACACAAAATCTTTCGTTTTGATGATTTTCTTTGTGTACATAAATTTATTATTATTGCGTATACCTTATTAACTATTCATTTCAAAGTTATAATGAAGTGGTACTGTCAAATTGTCACTGGTGAAATTCTATATAGCAAGAGAATTGTGGACGCAGAACTGTACAGTGTTGTAACTCAAGAGTGGGCAAACAATGATTTGGTGGCTTAATTTGGACAGTTGCTTCTTCTTGTGCGACCTGCGAAAATGGATTTCTGTGTTTTTCAAATTTTAAAAAGTCATACTGTTGTGCATGTTAACTTGAATGTGATTACTAATTGAAGTAAATATAAGATTTCATTAACATTTTTATTGTTCATAGAATTCTGTAATTGTTATCAACAGTTCGATTAAGTATCATGTGCTTGGATATTGATTAACGTTGTGGTAGTGTATACTTGTGTGAAAATACGTCTTCAAGTATTAAATACATAATATCTCAAAAATGAAAAGTATTAGCAGACGGGCATTTTCAGCCACTGTTGATGAGAAAGAGTTGTAACTCTTAATCCCACCTTTCTGAAATATTATTCCAAAGAAAGCAAATCGTCTTTTTCCTTTTATTTAATCGTGTTTGAAACATGAGTTTATTTCGATTGATACATTTGTAATACCTAGGTGATATTGGTATTTCAGTATACCCATTCACAAAACTATGCTTCATTTTATCTTTTAACTCAGAAAAAAATGCTAGCTTTCGAAACTCCTGCAGACCCACTACATGGCTCACTCCATGGAAGAAAGTGGATGCCATTTGAAGGATTTGAAGGTCACTGCTTGAACAGCCGGACTGGCCAGCAATGAAGTGGTTGACAGATCTGGTAGTTGACCTCAGGGGTCATAGTTCATGTTACAATATTTTGCAAGTTTAATTTGTTAATTAATGGTTAAGTGTTCATTAAGTTTAACTTTGCAAAATATGTGTCACTTTTTCAAAATGTATGTGTAATTTCTACCTATAGAAATTTATTGCTTCATCGATGTCGGGATATCCAAGTAATTAAGTGTTTTTGAGATATAGTACTATAATCAACACACTTGCATTGGAATTAATGAAAAATAATATGCTTTGACTAATTCTAATGAAAATGTCAATAATATGTCTGCATCTCTATAGTTTTTCTTAGATGTAACTTGTTTGCATATCTCTTTCTACAGTATTTCCATAATCATTGACACCATCATTATCATTGAACCATTATAAAAGCCTGTAGGCCTAAGATTCACGTAGACTTACTCGTCATAGCTGTCTCGAGTTCAACCACTGTCTCGTGGAGAATTCTAAAGGTCTGCTGCTCTGTTTTTATGGTTGCTCCGATCATTATCTGGCAAATGCCTGAGCCATACCTAACAAAGGGGCCCCGTACTGCGCAATACCGTTCCTTCCACATCTTTGCCTCCAATTTCCCATTGCAGACGCACGAACGCCCGCACGTGCACGCGCGCATACACACACACACACACACACACACATCTACTTGACTACCCAAAATATTGGGAGACTTGTCGGGAGTTTAGATGCTTAGAAGTTGAGAGCTTGAGTCAGCTGGTGCGGCGTCCCGTTGGGGGAGATACCTGGAGAAGCTCAAGATGTAGGTCGTAGCCAAAACTCACGATTCAGCTGAGGAACACACGCACACCTCCCTGGACATAACATTCACTATATCTACGGGGGAGAAATTGACGCGCATATTCAACAAATACTCACCCGTACTTATCAATTAATACTCTCAGGAACACGTCTAGATCATCGGGAGAGATGGCTCAGGGCATCAACTGATGTCACTGCAGTGCCTCTGACCGGGAAGTCCTAGCTTCGAGTTCCGACGGTGTCAGGATTTTAGACGCTAGCTTGCCAGGGCAAATTCAGTCGTTGTCTGGAGAAGACTTCCAGCGTCCGGCTGCTCTGATCGGTAGTTTTCCGTGATTTCTCCGATAACCCAGGCAATGCCGGAGCAATACCCTAACAAACGGACCGCGCGGATCTTCCCTTCCCGTTCCTTGACCTATCTTCAACCCTTACACACACACACACACACACACACACACAAACACAAACACTAACATGCACTACACTACCAGACATGACGGGAGACCGCTCGGGAGCTTAGAGCTTGTCCCGGCTGGGTGGTGCCCCAGCCGGTGGTGGGAGATACCGGGCAAAGGGAAACCCGCCAGCGGACGGTTGGTCGGCGCCGGATCTAGTGGGGGAAGAACACCGCCACCCCCCGAAGAAAAAACATGCACAACACTTATGAGACTAATGAACCTAGCAGTTGATGCGCCTGGAATCACTAACAACCAACCGCCAACCAACCAACCATCTAGATCTCCCCATCAGAATCATTTCATACACGGCAGATGAGATGTCAACAATAGAAATATGACCTTCTAGTGGTCATAAATCTGTTGAATTAATCTTCATACTCGTAAAATAAACGGAAAAGATAAGGCACTATTTGAATCTTATCAATTCACTATAACTATAGTAATTTTTTATACAATACAGTGAAGAATCTTTATCTTCATATGCATCATTTTTTTATTCCATTTGTTTTAATGAAATAGAGTTTTTAATAAAATTAACTTTGGATTTGCCGCTAGCTATTACGCAAAATTATCAGATATTAAAAGCACATGTAAAGTAAAAACAGCCATCGTATCTCAATGAAATGGTAATTAATCATGATTTCATAAAAAAACATATTTGCTGGTATCAATTATTAAACATAATAATATCCGAGTAACGATAAAATATAATAGATGCCTATCTGACGTCTCATTAATTTTATTTCAATCTGCTATTTAAATGTCAATGCTACCACAAAACTCTTTTCCAAGTATGTTTGCCGGCTATGTTTCTATATTTTCATGTGAAAAATGTACATCACATTGGGCAAACTTGTACGGTGTATTACGAACTAATATTTTACGGTCTATACGAAATTATATTCGAATGTGTATGAAAGTACACACAACCAGTCAACACTTTTCATTTGTATAAGTCAGTTACAAACTGATGTTTTGTTTTGTACACATTTGTTTGTATGCAATAATTTTTCAAACTGACTTAATAGTGGTCTTTATAATCTAATGGAAACCAGAAGAATCTGTGTACCTAAAACCTAAGAAGTATTTTGTCGTCTACGATGAAACGAAAAGCAGCATCTTAAGAGTTGTGTGTAGTTCCTCATTAGCTTCTGTTTAGTTCCTCATTAACTCAGTGACGAACAGAGTTTTTACTACCCTGCTTGATTTTCAATCTATTGCAATGTGAATTTTGTTTACAATATTTGTGAATTTCAAGCTTTTAAACAATCGCAGAGGTTATGGCAGATCGCACCTTATAAGGCCTCAAGGGCCACAACTAATATCGTTAATAAGGTTGCAGGACATGTATTCATTACTCGTCCGGCACACACCTGACTTCCTCGCATTGTTGATCCGCATTGTTTGTCCGGCTGCTCTAAAACAGTATCGGGAGGGGACCATGCATGATATTAGGTCGTACCATGCATGACGCAGTAAAAGCCAATGAGATGATTTTGAATTTCTAAATTTACTAGAGAAAAATCCTTAAAATTAAACTTAATTGTATTTGTAAATTTGTTCTCGTACATTAAAGAGGTGTTGGCCCCGGCAGAACGCGTGCAGTAGGTGCATAATTTTCTCGTCCGACATGAATGCTAGGGACACTGTAAATGGCACCTCAGGACGTTGTTGGACACTCTTAATTTAGGATTTCTATAGTCAAAATATTTGTAAATTCTAAGTGATAGTTTCGTCTTACGCAGATTAGATGTTAAAAAAAGAAGAAGAAGAAATTATCGTTGTGCCTAATCTCTTCATGAAAACTCCAGCGTTGTATTATAGCGAGGCCTGCCCATAAACTCGTCGCATCTTATTTTAGTGTCTGTCACAGTAGATAAGTTGTGCAATCAAAGCAACGCGTTGCTTACGTTGCAACGTAATGAATGTAGAACTAGTTCTTCAAAAACCGACTTTACAGTTTTTGTCCCTGCGGAAAGACCCTTAAGTACAGAAATTTTTCTAACTATATCTTCCTTTGCCACACCTACTACCCAATAAATGAAAATATTTTAACACAATCTTGCAGAAATTATTGAAATATATTGTTAAAAAGATGTAACATTAGATCTTAAATAAAACTTACCTTCCATTATTTTGCACTGGCCACGATTTTGGCAGTGCTGCATTACACCAACCGAAGTAATAGAACATAAATATTTCCTTACATTCTAGACCAGATGTGTAAACAACGTAATTTGGAGATTAAGTGGAGATTTATAAAAAACACGGCTAGCAGTGTCTGGATTTATTCACATTTGTCTTGATGATGTAACGCTAGGCGTGTAATGGCAGACGGGAATGCCACAATCGATCTCCGCACGTGGCGCCATTGTCCCTTCGATATGTGGGTGGTGCCAGACGACAGTATGCTCATGGAAGGAACACACATTATGGATTATTTCACCCAGAATGAACAAAGAAATAACATTTCTACACAAACTACCTGATTTATCGCGTCTTGTAAACGTATACTTGTCATTAACTCAGCGTCTATTTCATCCCATGTTCTAAAATGCTACCTTCTCTGCAGTACAATACATAATATAGTACATAATACAGCAATCATAATGCCTGAATGTGGTTTTATTGATTTAGTCATTCAACATACTTTCTTGCATACTGAATACGCAGTGTAGAGGAAGTATTTCAACAAAAACTTCTTATTTTGAGGCCCTGATAATAAAAAGAGGACAAATCTGTTCCTAATGTAGAAATAACTTCCTCTAACACGTTGTGTAGTCAGAATTCTTGATTTGTGGGATCCTGATTCCGAAAATTCGGGGAAGTAAATTAATGGAATAATAACTTCAAACATTAAATTCATGAACACCAACGTCAGCTATGATTTGGAACTCAAGACGAAAAAAAATTTACACATGTAGTTATAGTTTCAAGTAATAATTACTCCAGCAGAATATACTATTTAGAATATGAGTTAAAGAAAGTCCATTCTCTGCTAGACCATAAACACCTATGAATCATGGTAAAACTGTCACATTAAAGAGTATCTTCCAGACTACTTCTGTATTCTCTCACCAAGCATGAGGTAAAAACAAGATGCCAGTTGGATGTTAAAAGATTAATACACGAAATTAAAAATTACATGCGAAAGCTTCCATGAGAAAATGTTGAGGATAACAAGACACTAAAACTGTTGTAAGGATACAAAAGGCTTAGGGAAGAAAAACAAAGAACCCTAAAAAAAGGCATTTTTTAAATCTTTGAAACGTACCAGTGTAAAGAAAACGAACCCTTGCGGCACCTCACTTGTCTTTCCACATTTTGGTTCTCGTGAACAATGGTTGCAGGTGGTAGTTATGACTAGAGACCAGATTTGTATGTAATTACATATTTTTGTCTTTCTAGTTACCTTGGCGAATCGTCACCGTCCTAATATATCCACGTTTTTCGGTACATATTTTTACATATTTAATACTATATTACATATTTTGCTATTTTCACAAAATATTTTTTTAATTTAATCAGTTTTCTTACAATTTATTGTATAGTTTTATGAAAAGAAATATTTTCAAAAAGGCATTTTCCTACATCATTACTGCGTTAGTCTCCTCCAGGTACCCTACTTGAAGAGTTTTCACAGTACTGCGCACCTGCTTCAGTTACCTCAGTAACGGCAAGTGCGCATCAACAAGAGAGATCATTTTCACCTGTTGGTGTTAACAGTATCATTGTCGCCGCGTTTCCTGAGCTTTCACCTTAATTTTCGAGAAACATTGCGATCGCCGTCATGTACCACTTCGATGAATGTGCTGCAAGCTGCAGTGATTGTTTGCTGGTCGTAGTTATCGTAAATTTTTAACGATGGTACAATCGTACAATGGTTCGATTTGTACGATGCTATTGCGTCTAGCCTGACTACAAAACTACGCTCCTGGATAGCAACAGATGAAGCTTTTACTTCTGACAGGAAAGGTGTTTGTTGTAAACTGTGCTTGGTAAACTTGCACTCTCAAAATGACTTTTACGTTTGTATGTTTAAAGTTTATTTAGATTTTTTTTTTATGAATTGGATTTTAATCAGTATTTTTAATTACATTTTTATGATATTCATTATATGTTATGTTTTATATTCTTCCTTTCCGCTCACTATTGATGACATGGAGCCCTATTGCCCGTGCCACTACGCGCGGGCACGCCCCTCCCCTCCTCCCGTTCTCTCCCCCCTCCACGACGCCGCTCGCGCTGCCGAAGAGGAATGTGGCGGAGCCGCCGCCGCCTTCGCCGAGATTTGTTCCTTGCGTCGCCTGCCTTCTTCCCTTCCCCGCGGCCGCTGCACCGCGCAGACTTCGCTCTTCCGCCCACGTGCGTTTCCCCGCACACGCAGCTTCCGACGCTGACGTCGCTGCCACTACCGCCGCCACCGCCGCCACGCCGCCATCGCCCCATCGCCCCGCCACCGCCACCGCCACCGCCACCGCCACCGCCACCGCCACCGCCACCGCCACCGCCACCGCCACCGCCACCGCCACGCCACCGCCACCGCCACCGCCACCGCCCACCGCCACCGCCACCGCCACCGCACCACCGCCACCGCCACCGCCACCGCCCCCGCCACCGCCACCGCCACCGCCACCGCCACCGCCACCGCCACCGCCACCGCCACCGCCACCGCCACCGCCACCGCCACCGCCACCGCCCCCGCCACCGCCGTCACCGCCCCCGCCACCGCCCCCGCCACCGCCACCGCCCCGCCACCGCCACCGCCACCGCCACCGCCACCGCCACCGCCGTCGCCGCCGCCACCACGGCCGCCGCCACCGCCACTGCCACTGGCACCGCCGCCGCCATCTTCACCGTAAACGCCTCCGCCTCCACCTGTCCTCCCATCGCCTCCACCACCGTCGCTGCCTCTCTCCCCGTGGCCGCCTCTATCCCCATGTCCGCCTGCATCCCCGTCTCCGCCTGCATCCCCGTCTCCGCCTGCATCCCCGTCTCCGCCTGCATCCCCGTCTCCGCCTGCATCCCCGTCTCCGCCTGCATCCCCGTCTCCGCCTGCATCCCCGTCTCCGCCTGCATCCCCGTCTCCGCCTCTATCCCCGTCTCCGCCTCTATCCCCGTCTCCGCCTCTCCCCTCTACCCCCTCAGTGCCTCCCCCGTCACAGGGTGCGCGCTTCGCGGGAGGAATTTCGATTTACGAGTGCCTCACATGCCTTGGGGCCTAAGGAGGCGACGCAACTGGAAGAACATGGCCCGCGAGGGGAAGTGCGTGTGGACTGTGCGCGGGTGGGGAATCACCCCATCGCCCTGTTCTGAGCTTCGTAGCTTCTGCGGAAATCCGCCCCGTCTCGGTTGAACCTCGAACCTCCCTGTGTACAGAAGCTTTAGTCCCAGAGTCGTTACTCCATACGATGTTATATAATATACCGTATTATGGTGTATATAAATTAACAATTATTTATATTGTTATGGATATTCGTTTGCAAAATTGAAATTGTGAACACATACTGTCTGGGCGAACAGAAAATGCAATACACTTTATCGCACATTACGGGGAAGTCACTTGCCCACAAAATCGATGCATATGAGGAGGCAGACTTTGATGACCTGAAATATCGTCAAAAATGATCAATAAAATGCGCGTAAAATGCTTTAATAATGCCACCAAAAAAAAGTTTCATGTGAAAGACGTTAAAAATTATATCACAACTAGTACGCACCAAGAACTCAAGCTGTTGGATACGTTACTGATGTTTTTGAGGTTTCTTCCATTCGTTCGAGTGAACTCCGCTTGAAACTTCTGGTTTGGATTGTTCTTTACCAGGAAATCTTTGCCTTTAAGAGTTATCCCGAAATCAGCCGGATCGACAATGGCGCTGATATACGTCGCAAGAATTACATCACAACGACTGCCAAAACAATTTCTGAGCAAACAAATCAAAGAGGCTACTGAGTAATTCTGTGAAGATAATTTTTTGCATCTCATAAGTATTATTTGAAGTAAGTAGCATTAAAAATTACGTTAAAATCGATTAAAGCAGCACAAAATGCATTAAAAATTACATAAAAATGAAAAAAAAAAAAACCTTTTAGTTGAAGTCGACAAAAAATGCAACATAATGACCTACAAAAACGGGTCAATTCCTTTTGTCATAACATAAAATGAATTTCTATACTAAACGGCATTGTTCTAAAGTGAAAAGGGAAAAAAATGACATTTCATTAAATTCCCCCAAAAAAAGTATATAGTAATGATAAGGCAAGAAAGAGGAATCTACATTAACGCAGTATCATAATGTAAGCAAGATAACAAAATTGCATTAAGGCTTAAAACAACGATTCCGGCATACATAAGTTCAGTGAGTGCAGCGTAGAAGAGCACGCACGGCTCATCTACACTATATTCTAATATTTATAAAGTCATGCATTTATGAGCAAATACGGAGCTGCAGCTGGCGCCGTGCAGAAGCAGTAGCGGCAGCATCAACCAGCTGAGCCGCGTAGAAAGGAGGGAAATGTGATGAACCTCGCAGGTTCTAGTGCACTTCAACCCAACGCTAGCCCGCTGCCCGCAGGCATTGTTCTCCAGTGCTAGTGCAGCGCTTGCAAGAGAGCTCGAAGGACAAGTGGTAGGGCGCCGGCAGTTGTATTGGAAGAGGTAGTCCGCTGTTACGTCATGTGGACGAGACGGTGCGGATTCAATACCCAAGCGTGTAATAATGGTATACAGCTCTTTCGAACTCCAGTCGACTCCGGTTATAGTGAGCTTCTGGGAACTAATATTTTGGTTCACTGTATCAGAGGTTCACTTTATCCTATTATGTCGAAATTAAATGGAATTTTTCCTCAATAACTGATTTAATTAAGATGGAGATACAGCAAAGTACAGAACGACCTGAAAATTTCATTATCTTTATTACATGAAAAACTATTATTTTCAATTGTTTGCTTTGTACATTTTTCATTAGTAATTTCTCTAGATCCTTCTCCCGAATTTATGTTCTCTCCATACTTGATTCTACATTGTGCGCTGTCTCTATGTCGTACTGCAATCGTGACATCCTTTAATGCCTCTCCCACTATAGGAACACCGTTAAACACACCGAAGGCCCTTTTACTTGCCTAATAACATGCGATATCCTTTCGGTAGCGGGATGGCGCAAGCGACTAATGAGACTGATAGCTTTTCCGCGCGGCGTGGAATGTTTAGCCAGACTGTGGGGATATGGGAGTCGCGCGCTTCCTGTCCCCTTCGTAGAACTGACAGTCCTGGACGTAAGGAACGATTAGAAACATTTGTATTTCAGAATTTTCGATATCTTTTAAATTATATTTAATTTCATTTTATTTCTAGTTGACAGAATAGTGTTGCTCTGCCTATTATTTTATTTTGTGTACCACTGCCATAATTCCTTCTGTAGATATTGGCTAAAGTGGTTCTGACCTCAACTGATGTCACTGCCGTTCCTCTGACTGGGACACCAGGCGAATGCCGGAGCAGTACCCTACAAAACGAGCCACGGACCACGCGCGATCTGTCCTTCCTCTTCCTTGTCCGATCATCTTCCCATACACACACACACTTACATTAACATGCACTACACTACAACATATACCGGGAGGCTGGGGCGGTGGCCCGCTCGTGGGAGAGTCCTCGTTAGGGGGAAACCCCACTAGCCGCAGGTAGGTCGGCGCCGGATCTCGCCATCCAGCGGGGGAAGATGACCGCCATCTCCCGAGAAAACATAATGCACTACACTAACGGAACTAATGACCGAAGCAGTTGACGCGCCCGAAAACACGAAAAACTCAATCAATCAATCAATCCTCTGACTGGGAGATCCTAGGGTTAGGATCCCGACGATTGCGGGATTTTCGTCATTAGTTAGATAAGTAGATAAAATTGAGGCGCTGTCTGGAGGATAATATTAGCGATTGGTCAATCTAATCGGTTATTATTAGTGGGGTCTCCGATCAATACCTGGCGAACGCCGGAGCAGTACTCTAAGAAACGGGCCACGGACCGCGTGCGATCATTTCTTCCTCTTCCTTGTCCTTACCAGCCCCACACACTTATATCCACTACTCTATCACACATGACGGAAGGCCAGTCGGGAGCTTCGACCTTGTCCCGACCGGGGCGGTGCCTCTCTGGGGGGAGATACCTGGTTGGGATAATCCTCGCAAGCCGACGTAGGTGGGCGCCGAATCACCATCCAACTGGGGAGGAACAATGCCTCCCGTGATAAAACCTCCATTTACGAGACTAATGACCACAGCGTCCGGAAACACGAAGTAGTCAAAATCTTCTGCAGTTACATTTTTCGTGAACTGTTGGGTGTAGAAAGTACTGAAAATATGAAACCATTTTTTTTTCAGTGAACGCTTGAATATAGTTTTTGGTGTTCCAAAATGTTCAATCCCCAGAATCCCCAGTCCTTGTATCTTGGTCTGATTTCGGGGCCCTCCAGATGCGGACAGGAATTCTGTCACTGTGTCGTTTTGCCTCCGTCAGCGCCTGCATCTAAAACAGCCCGCGCCCGATCCCTCGCAGGCAGGAAGTAGCTTCTTTTCCACAGAAAAAGTGGAAAAAATTAAAAATAAACACACATATGTGAATGCACAACTAAAATAACAGCCCTAGTAAAAGAAAAAAACTTGGGGCGAGGAGTATCTCTACCTTACCGTTACATTTTTCCCTCGAAAACTTCTTCGTTTCGAATCAGTTCACTGGGCATAATTTTCGGTGAAATAGTTTCTAGATTTTGCAAACCGGGAAATCCAAATTTGTATTACGTTATCATTGTTGTTAATAAGAAATATCGAATTTTGAGAAAAAATATATTCTATTCGTCGTACAATTCAAAACTAACATAAAATTAGGAGCTGGTTGGCAAGGAAAACCACTATCAATATTGAAACGCACCTCACGCTCTACGACGGGTCTCCAGAAGGCTCTCCACAAGAGGATGTACCGCTGGGGATTTGACAGTTTTTTTAGACGGAATAAAAGACGTAATCTTTGTCAACATTATTTTTTATTGAAAGCTGATGTTTGGCAGTTTATCTGTGGTGTTGTGTCCCATGTTCCATATGGCAAATAACGATTACTCCATGTTTGCGGAAGACTTTGGTTCAGACCTCCAAATTTTTAATTTTATCTTTTCTGTTTATTTATTTTATTCGATAATAAAAATACATTTTTGGTTTACTGTTGTGAAAATTGATTGTGTTTACATATTGATTGTATGGTGTAACATTTGATTAATTGTTAATCATGGTACTCATAATTCATTATTTAGGTTTAATTGTAAAATAAGTGTCCTGAATTACCACTGTTGTATACATTCTTGATTTGTATAGGTTAAATCTTTCGATTTATTTTTGATTTGAAATGAATGTTTGTATAAATTCTTAATTTGAATAAATTCTTAAATTAACTCTTGATTTGACTCAATTTCTGTATTAATTCTAGATTTTACTAAATTCCTGTATAAATTCTTGATTTGACTAAATTATTGTATAAATTCTTGATTTGACTAAATTCGTATAAATTCTTGATTTGACTAAATTCGTACATAAATTCTTGATTTGACTAAATTCTTACATAAATTCTTGATTTGACTAAATTTTTACATAAATTCTTGATTTGTATAAATTCTTGATTTGGACATATTCTAATGTACACTTTTCATTTGAATAAAATATATTATAAATTCCTGATCTGTAGAAATAAATTTAATAATAATCCACCCCTCATCCCGCGACGAAGATTCTTCCGTCAACACGTGTCGGGTCGGGTCGCCTGGCGTCGCTGCGACTAAAAGCGCGCCACCGGCGCCGCGAGGGGCGACGCCTAAATTTACCCGCGATGACGCAGGGTTCCGCCCTCCGCGGCGTCGATCGGCACAGGTACCTCAAACAGGACGCGCGCGCGGCATTCCGCCGAGAGATGAGAGCGAGGAATGAGGCACGAGGGGCAAAAATGTGCGCCATCGAGTGATGGACTATTCGTGGCACACCGTGACCCGCTTCAGAGGCGGCGGGCGGCTTGTATGCGGAGGGGCCCTTAAATAGCCGGGGGGAATAAAGCCTGCGGGTCGGAGAATGATGTCTCGTGGTTATATTCTCGGTGTTCTATAAGGTATGGTGAATGATTGCGTAATTATTAGGAAACGGATTTTCATGTAAATACTTATTTTTATAGGTACAAGATAACTGTATTCAGTATGTGTTTTAGCGTTTATAAAACATTCTGAATGAATTAGAATTGTTTAAATTTTTTACGTATTTTGGTGTTGATATATTTTTTACATATTTTATCTTTTACTACAAATAGCGTACGTACCTAGTTACATTTTAATATATTTGTAGGTCGAAACGAAACATTTCATTGGCGAATTTTCAATATGTGTCACTAGAACCATTCTTCTTTGTAGGCAATGTAATGCTTCCGAGCTTCTATGACCACCGAACCTTCGACATGTGTTGCCAAACTTAGCCCTCCTGCCTCTGCTCACAAACCGCGAACTCAGAATCAAGGATGGGTGGGCGGATGTTTGTGAGGCAGAAGTAATTTCAAACAAGTCCTTGCTCATGTTTCATAAAGATCATGCGTAACTCCGTTGAAACCTAACAAATATTTTTACAGAACATTGTCTTATCACTTTGTTGGATTGGAGGGGGGCAGGGTAAGTTTTCTCTAATCCCCGTCCCTCCATCTTCAGGAACCGGCATTGGCTACATGGTACATTCACTTGAGCACCGGTTCTACGTAAACAACATTGTATTTTCTACGAACGTATTTTACATGTCTAACAAAACTCTTAGTGGTAAAGACAAGTGTACAATTACGTCTGTAGAAGTAGAACTGTCTTCCAGTCGTTCCAAATTCAGGTTAAGATTTGATCGACGATGTTCTACACTTGGAAAATGCTTGTGTTGAGCAACTTTTAACACTATTTTTTCTTACATATTTTCGAAAAAATAAATGCATGTATACTATATACTGTTTTATTACAATAAATTCCCTTCCCTAGAGATTATTATAAATTTCGGGTGATCCAACGCCTGCGGTCATCAGTTCCGAAAGTGAAGTACACGTTAATTCTCAGAATGTGACGATTGCTCACCCGCTGGAACGTAAGAACCCCTGCTTACCCACGCATAGACTCTGGGGTTTCATTTTCCGAGTATCTTCCTCATTGAAGCACCATCACTGCCAGTATTGGTCTCCCAACAATCGTGGTAGGGTAATATATGTAAGTGTCAGTGTAAATTTGTGTGTGTTAGGGTAATAAGGATAGAGAAGTAAAAGATTGCATGATGAGCGTGGTCCGTGTTTTATGGTACTTCCGCGGTATTCGCCTGGTACTGGTTAAAAGAAACCACGATAATATACCGACCAGACCAGCCAGCTGCTTGAATTTTCCTGCAGACAGTGTTTGAAGGGATGCGAATGAAATGAGATTATGATGATGATGTTTTGGTGCGATATAACACGATGTAATGAGAAAGAAGTGATTGAGCGGAATAAAGGTGAACCTGGAAAAGGACAGAAATATCGAATGGAAATTCCATTTGAACAGCGCTAAACGTCTTTTGGAATATCCGGAATTTGAATTTCCCTTCTCGGAGGAGAAATTCTATCTCGTTGGTTGCTGTGGAACGCGTCACTCGACAGTGGATATCCTGCGTGGGCTACAACTCCGCACTTTCTCGTCTCACTAGGAGAATTTTACTTTCCAGGGTGGGCGCCAAGGCACTTTGGCATTTATCCTCACCCTGGCGGGCGTAAAAGAAGATCTTTGGCCTGGCATCCGAATACGCCTGAACGCAGCACCCTACGCCTCCACAATTAAGCCTGGATAGGGCTGCTCTGCCAGCTCAGAGCTACTATCTGTCCGGTATAGCACCGGAGTCTAATGGAGCGCTACTCACATTGTGCCGGGACGAATCTAAACTCAATAGCCCATAAGTAAGGCTCGGAAGTTAATGCTGCAAAATATACATGCAAATATGCTCCAACATTTGCAAAAGTATGCATCAGAACTAGTGAAATATGCTCTAACAATTAACAGTTAAGTATTTATTAATAATTACAAAATTTTTAATTTTAACAATTAATTTTGCATTTTTGTCTCTACTTAATATTTAAGCGATAATTTTTTATAGTGAAATATTACGTGTGTATCATCGTCGAAGTATAAATTCCAGTGTGACAAATTGTTTATCAAAGCTAATTTATTACATCATTCGCAAACGAACAAATCATTTCCGGTCACAACGCCATGGTATCATCTGAAAGAAGTTCAGACAAATACTGCTGCAACGAACGAAAGACATTCTCACTTTTTCTCATGAATAGTATTGGCGTTCACATTTGTGAAGTACACAATTCGGTTTCAAGAGACAAATATGCATATTAACTGAAATTCCAAGAAATATGCCACATTAAGAACAAAAAAGAAATAAAATGTGAATAAAGACTTAAATATAATGGAAATATGATGCATTAACACAAAATGTACTAAGTATACACTATTAATGTACACTTAGTACACTATTAATGTACTAATTATAAAATCACCTAATTTCTGTACGTTTGATTGTGTTTTGTGGATATTTAATAATTAGCATTTTATAAAGCTCATAATTGAAAATATGATTTTTCATAAACTTCCGAGCCTTACCCTGAGTATCGGGAACTGCTACGACGAAGCCAAAGGCCGTATTTATAAACCTATGCCAGGGGCCTGCCAGACCTAGCACGCTGCCAGTGTTCGGTTTTGCGATTTATGAATGGCGCCCAGCCAATTCCAATCGCCCATTTGGCTCCTAGCAAGCCCCCAGATGGCAGGTCGCTAACAGCGCTACTGGCAGAGCATCATAAATACGACCCAAGTGCCCAACTGGGGGCCGCCCGGACCGAGGTCCAAGAGGCTCGGGGCTCCCAACCCGTCTCTTTACACTTTGACGCTATGGACGTAAGTATCGCCGAACCTAGAGCAGACGAACTGGAGCTTCGGGTTCCTCGTCGGACTTTTTATGTGGATTTGGGAACACTCCCTCTGCCAATCCTGCTCTAACGGTCAGCGGATACAGCCCAACTGTTGGGTTACTGGGTGGACCCAGAAACCAGGAGCTTACCGCTACCTCACCGTATCCACGTTGGTGTTATAGACGTGAGTACCGCCAAGAAACTAGGCTGAGGTGGATGATTCCGGGCTTCACCAATAACCTCATAACTAGGGGGCGGATTTAAATGAAATGTCATTTTTTTTCTTTTCACTTTACAACAATGCGATTTAGTATAGAAATACATTTTATGTTATAACAAAAGTAATTGACCCATTTTTATAGGTCATTATTTTGCATTTTTTGTCTATTTCGACTAATATGTCCTTTTTACCATTTCCCGTCATGTTTATGCATTTTTGGCTGATTTCATCGATTTTAATGTCATTTTTAATGGTACTTAATAATAAATAATATTTACGAGTTGCAACTAATGTACTTCACCGAATTACTCAGTAACCTATTCGATTTCTTCGCTCAGAAATTGTTTTGACAGCGTTTGCGAGTATGTAATTCTTGTGACGTGTATATCAGCGTCAGTGCCGGTTCGGCCGAATTTCGGTATAACTAAAGACAGAGATTTCCTGGTAAACAGCCCAAACCAAAAGTTTGCAAGCTGCGTTCACTTGAACGGATTGAAGAAGCCTCATTTACATCAGTAACGTATCCAGCAGCAAGAGTTGTTCATCCGAACTTGTTTTTAAGATTTTCTATGTCATTTTTCTTCGGTTTTATGGCATTTTTAAATCATTTGAGAGCATTTTATTGATTTTTTATTTATTTATTTATTTTACGTAAAAAACCAGTTAAAAACTGCCTAAAAATGGGTAAACAAATGCGTAAAAATCAGTAAAAAATGCGTATGACGTGCTATGGGGAAAAGTGAATTGTGTGCACATTTTCAAAATTCTGTGATCCCTACACTAAGCCATATACTACTTAAATTTTGAAAAAAAAATAATGTCATTATTTTTGGTGATGTTTTGTCATCAAAATTCGCCTCCTCATTACCTCCGGCCGTCGTCGACCTGCGGAGGGGTACAGAAGGCGTGTTATTCGTCATGATTCTAGCGAGAGCCCTGTGTTGAGGAGACGCGCAGATGAATACGCCCGCAGAGCACGCGATCTGCCGTGCCGTGTGTGGTTGGCCACTCAGGTGCAACCCCCTCTGTTCGGCACCTTATTAGGTTTCTGGAGCTGGTTGGTGCTTTTATGCCGACCAAACTGTGCAACAACTACATCGTACTACGAATAAAAGTATGTCATAGAAGCAGATATACAATTATTTAATTCTCATAATAACAATTAAACTCCCAATTATACAACGTTTTTCGTCTCGTTTTTGCTGTCATCCTCAGATACACGGAGATAAACACTTGAGTAAGTGTTTGCCGAAATCTACAATATAAGAAAAAGTAATACGTTAAATTTATAAGAAAAATAAGTGTGGTAAACAAAATTAAGCTTACCACAGTATGACAACGTATAATTCACTCGGATATAACCTCATGTGCATCATATTGGTAGTGTGTCTGTAATCTAGTTAAGACGGACGCCACTAATGCATTGCGGGCGATATATCAATATTATATTTCCAAATATAGGTCGAAACGTTGTACAATTGGGAGTTTTATTTCTGTTATGGGAATAAAGCAATTAGATGTCTGTTTTAATGGCCAACTTTTATTCATCACAGACAAGTATTAACTCTAACTTCGCACTACATTCGTACTTACCAGGGGAGCGTCTAGTCCGTGAAGTCTTCAAGACATGCATTGTTTGTCATCTAAGACTATAATGTGATAAGACGAGCAATCGGGATTCACGTTTTTTGAAAATGAAAAACGACGATGTGTCGCTTTTTGCACACGGTATTTCTAAGTCAACCGAGGCTTTGGGATCCGAACACTTCTCGACAAAATTGGTTCCTAAGTGATGTAGTGAATCCTTCTTCATACATTGCCATGTGGTGACACAACAGTCATTTACAAATGATTTTAAAAGAAAGGTAGTATTGACATTGTTTGATACCTAATAAGGTATTTTGAGTAATTATTGTAAACGCTGGTACAAATGTTTTATATTAAAGGGGTCCCGCTTTTCAGAGAGTATAATGAAAAAACATTGACATAACTAATAATTAATTAATTTGTATACGCGGTTTTATGTTACACGTCTCTGAGTCTATGACAATTATTTCTCAACAATAGAACAAAACAAAATGATCCAACCTGGTGCAAATTATGTAATTCCGAAAAATTAATTACTGGAACTCAGCTAATGCTAACTGAATAATAGAAGTATTCAACATCATGTCACACGTGATTTGCAATAATACGAGAACGTAAGTCTGACAATAGACGGAAATTAGACACAGATATAGTTTGATTCGAATGTCCGTCATAGGGGAAAGCGATGTGAGCCGGCTAATCACATTTAACTGACAAATCCAAATAATTAATATCATATTCATATTTTTGTTACATGAAATTTACGTTAAATATTTTATAACTCACGCTTCGGTGGCGCAAGGGCTTGTTGTAATACGCGGAGCAGAAGGGATAAAGAATGGGTGTTTGGGACGTGTTGGCTTCTCACACCTTCGTCTTTCACAATCACCCTACCAATTTTATAAAGTGTAAGACGGAAACAGCCAACTGTTGTCACTTGCTGGGGAAAGGAACAGACGTTAAGATGTAAGCCGCCTCTCAACCTACCCCCAGGAGTGAGTATGGCACTAATAACGTCGTGTTATTAATAAGATTTTATTTGCTATAGTAACTTTTTAGTGATATAACAATGTTCTCTAAAAGGGCGTTTGATTGGCGATAAATCTCAAAACCTTCTGACTCTTCTAATATTAATCATATATGGTTGTTTGTGCGAAGACAAAGAAAATCTTCGCAATGATGCCTTTAATAGTAATTCTAGTTTGTTTAGAAAGACTTATAAAAACTCAATCAAAATTTTAGTGTCTCTTGAGGTTCGGAATATATACGTACTATATACGCACTCTTGATTTTGGTGCCTCATGAAAAGCATTCGAGTGGTTACAATAGGAAGAAGTGAAATATTTATAGCAAATCATAAGTGAAACTATTAAATTAAGTGCTTACGCACGTTCATATTCATTACCAGAGAGCGTGCGGAGACGTATGCCTCAATTATGTATTGTCGGAAGGCGATTTTTCAAGTACAGAAATTTGTCGTTGTATTTATTCTATGTAATGAAGCTCAAAATAAACTTTTTATTTGTTACGTTGATAGGTAATTAGAATTAGGTTGCTTGTTAATAGAATATAATGTTAATCAGTAAGTTAATAGATATTGATCCTTGAACTGTTTAACCATGCTGAGAGGAAAAAGCGTTATGTAAAATAACATTAAGACTGAATGATGTCGCAGAGCAACATTTTAAAACTCTTCATTTCCTGAGCAATATTGTCATTGTATTCTAAATACCGATGTAGCGTTAGGCGTACCACTAATTCCAAGGTCTAGAATTACAGAAGGAGCGTTTCGAAATGCGTTGTTGAAATGGAAATTGGTAGATATCCCGTTTTCAACGGCTTTAGCTGTAGACACACTACAGGAGAAAAATATAGAAAAAGAATGACAAAGAGAAAACAAACATGAAGAGAAAATGGTACGGGAGTGTCAAGTGAGCAGTCGGGATCTTAAAGCTTGATCCGACTGGAACGGTACCATGATCTGGGGAGATACCTTGATTAGAAAACCTCGCATTCCGACGTGCAGGTGAACGTCGGATGTCAGCTCCAGCTGAGGAAGCACATCGCCACCTGCCACCTGTGATAAAATATACACGACATTTACGGAACTAATTAGCATACCGCTCGGAAACACGAAGTGTTCAATCACCAGGAGAGGTGACTCAGGCAACTGATGTCACTGGAGTGCATTTAACCGGAAGGTCCTAGGTTTCAGTCCCGACGGCCCGATATTCAAAACTAGCTCGTTCGCTAGGACAAGTTCAGTCGCTGCGTGGAGGAGAATTCTAGCGGCCGGCAGCTTTGATCCGTAGTTTTTCATGGTTTCTCTGATTAATTGTCTTATTCTCATTCCTTTCATACACACACACACACACACTTACTTGTCCTGGCTAGGGCGGTGCCCTGTTGTGGGGAGATAATTGGTTGGGGAAGACCCCGCTAGACGTCGGTAGGTCGGAAGGCCGGATCTCACCATCTAGCAGGCGAAGATCACAGCCATTTCCCGACGAATGTAACATGCACTACATTTCCGAGACTAATGATCGCAATCGCGCTCGGAATCACTAACCAATCAGTCAATCAATTCTATCGAAAATAAATTTTAAATGCACATTTTCTTAGGTGACATAAAACGTACGATATTCGTGCAGAAGCTTCAATAATGCGATGTATTGAACAAAATGCGAGAATCTCGTTGAAACGGCGCTTAGCCAGTGCAGGAGACGGCTGTTCTGAGGACCCGTGTTTCTATTTCGGTGGCAGGCCTCCTCGTTGTACCGAGCTAGTCCCGACTGGGGCGGTACCCCGCTGGGAGAAGATATATGGATGTGGAAACCTCAAACCCTGACCTGTAGGTGCTCGCTGGATCACACTATCCAGAAGGGCACGAACACGGCCAACTACCGTGATAAGACGCCCTGCACTTACGGCGCTAATGACCATAGCACCGGGAAACACAAAATATTGAATCAATCAATCGAAAATAAATCTTTGATCCCGGTGAATAAGTTGGTAAAAAACTTAATTTTACAGAGGAGAAAAAACAACTGTAAACTAATGCAATAAATAAGGAATTAGTGATATTAAATCAAAATTTTAACAAAAATAGTTTTGTTTGAATATCACCTTCCTTTGAATATCATTAATCCCTGATTTAATTAATTTAAACGTTGCTTTTTGCTCTCCTGAAAAATTAAGTGTTTATGACTTATCATCTTATTCACCGGGATACAAGAAATAAGCATTCCCTTTTACCCGGAGAGCTGAATCAGAACATCAATTGACGTCACTGTAGTGCCTCTGACCAGGTTTGAGAATGTCCTAGGGTACGAGTCCCGACAGGATCAGTTCCACTCTAAAGCCTGTTTCACACGATCATTATTTCATCCTTTTTTCATCATTTTTCTGTACAGAAAGTGGATGGAAAAAGGACGTTCCGTTCTATGCGTACCGAAACTGGATGAACGTGATTTCACCGTTTTACTCGGTCATTTATGGTCTGTACGCTATCTGTAAGTAATCGTGCTGAAAATACTTTCTCCGAGCGCCGCAAAAAGCGCTGGAAGTTTAACAATTGAACATCGAATTCACGGAAACAAATGAAATTAGCGGGAAGAATGATCATAGTTACGAATTCGTAGTGTAAGAAGTAGAAAGACGAGTGAGGTATTGTGGTTTTATTTCCGAGATTGAAAGGAAAACAATAATTTTTTTTTCTTTCCTTCAAAATTTAAGTAGTATATGACTTAGTGCAGGGATCACAGAATTATGAAAATGTGCACACAATTCACTTTTCCTCATAGCACTGCTTTTTTGACTTAAATAAATAAATAAATCGCTACGGCGGCAGCTAGCATTATTGAGGGATCTGCTGCCGCGATTATACTCTCCGTCCGGAGAACGCACGCAATCGAAGAAAGTTCCATAAAGTGACACTAGGGGCGCCGTAGTCAAACAGGATGAAATCTGTACGGAAAAATGAAGCATGCATCATTTTTTCGTACAAATTACAACCAGTCTGCTCAGTAACTTGTCTGTACCGACGGGAAATGATGAAAACATGACCGTGTAAAACAGGCTTAACTAGAGAGCGAAGTGCAGTACAGTCGCTGTCTGGAGGAGAATTCTCGCGGCCTGCTGCTCTGATAGGAATTTTTCCGTGGTTTCTCAGATCAATACCAGACGAATGCCGGAGCAGCACCTTAACAAACGGGCCAGGGACCTCGCGCCGCCTTTTCTTCTTCGTCTTTGTCCAATCGTCGTGGGCACACACATACACGCACTACACTACTACAGATGTTGGAAGACCAGTCGGGAGTTTATAGCTAGTCCCAACTGGAGCGGTACCTCGCTGATACATGGTTGTGGAAAGCCACGCTAGCCGACGAGAGGTCGGAACCAGATCTTACCATCTAGCGGGAGATCACCGCCACCTCCCGAGGAAAAAACATGTACTACACTTACGTGGCTAATGACCTGAGAAATTGACGCGCTCGGAATCACTAATCAATCGAAAATAAATACTTTTTCCGTTTAGGTGACATAGGACTGTTTCTATACAATTAGAGACTATACTGATCGTCAAAAAGAAACATAATGTTTACTTTAACAAAAACAAGATATAGTATAATGTATAATGAATTAGTTTACATTTGCAGTGTATAATTTAAAAAAAGACTCAATAATGTACTGATGGGTCAACAACCCCCATCTCGATCGGGTTTTTGTCCAGTTTCCCTGATCCATTGAGCAAATGCTGAGATGGCTCTTGATTTACTTCTGACGTAAATGTAGCCTCACTATGCCACGTTTTTAACTTTCCTTTGCTTATAGTGGTAGTAGAGCTTAGGTGAGTTTCTATTTTGTTAACAATACAGAAAATCAAATCTGTTGTTCCTTTACCGTTAAAAATAAGTTTTCTATAATTTGGCTACGAAAAAATCTAGTTTTTGAAATGGTAATCCCTCGCTTTTTAAATTTTTTTGTTGTCATTATTATTATTATTATTATTGTTAATATTATTATTATTGTTAATATTATTATTATTGTTAATATTATTATTATTGTTAATAATATTATTATTATTAATAATATTATTATTATTATTATTATTATTTTTCACCTTTCAATTATTACTAGTTAAGTTGTTGGGAAGGGATTCTGAAACTCAAGAAAGCGTGCGCAGATTTTCTCCCTCATACGTCACATACAGTTTTTCGACTGTTTTTAACTAAATGATTGAAAATAAAAAGAAGAAAAGACGTACGATGTTCCTGCAGAAGCTGCAATAATGCGATGGACTGAAATAACGCGCGGATCCCGTTGAAACGGTGCTTAGCCACTCCAGGGGGCGGCTGTCGTGAGGACCCGCGTTTCCATTTCGGTGGCAGGCCGCCTCGTTGCACCGTCGCCGTAATTTAATTCGCTCATATCTCTTCCGAGTCGCGTGCTGGTGCGCAGTAAACGTTTTTCACGTCGCAGTTCCTTGGCGGTGACAACCGTTGCGGCGCCCGAAACAATGGAGACATTACACAATGGGGCACTTGCTTCCTTGAAATAAGCCATGGACGCGAGCGGTGGGCAAGTGGGGTGCGGCGGTGCTCTCAATAGTTTTCCGTGCAAACTCTCACCGTAAATTCTGGCTTGGATCGTGAACGTCCTCGAAGAGACGTAAATTAAGAAAAATGCATTGCACATCATACGGCGTTGCACGAATGCAAGACGATGTTGTGAGGGCATAAACTTCCTGTAGGCTAAATTTGTCAATGGAGATTTGCGAGTTGGAGGTTCAAGTGTAGTAAACTTGTGCGGTCAAACTTCGGGAAGAGAGTCTAATATATAGAGAAAAAAAGTTTGTGGCAACATGGTTTCGGAAATGTATGGTCGAGGTGTAGTATAAGCGTGCATTTGCTTGGTACATGCGAACAGTGTTTACTCTGAGTTAACCGACCTGTAAGTTATGCCAGTGAAATAGGACTTACACAACACTGTTACATTTAACATTGGTTGTCACTGGACTTACCCCACGAGTTTCTCATATCGTATTAAATGTTCAAAATGTCCTCCTAGTTGCTGAATAGAGACTTTAGTTTATCTTCGATTTGAATGAATAGAAGAATCCACCTAAGAATAAGCCAAAATGACAGTTCGCTAAACAAGTGAACATCACATGTAATTCAGAGAATTATCCCTCCGCCGCGACAGGTGTTCAGCCACGCCTCCTCGTAGAGTGCTTGGTTATGGCTCCTGTGAAGACATCACTATGCAGACGTCTAAGAGTTTCACTGAGGTATATGCACGTACGCGAGTTCAAGAAACATTGAAATTTAATTACGTATATGGAAAAATCTCTTAACGTGCTCTCGTATTCAGTAAAAGAAAACTGCCACGAATGTAAATACAGCTTGTCACCTTACGGCATAGTCGCTGGAAACACATGAACCAGAGCACATCTCATTCAAGACTCGGTTTTAAAATAAACATAATATTTATGCTACAAAAAGTAAATTCAATGTAATGTTCATAAAAAGAAGAATTTTTACAGAAGAGCACATTCTTCCTAATTTCAATTATTTCTCGTGGCACACTTTCGTTGGGCTAAGACATCACAAAAGAAAGCGTCGAAGCCATTTACAATTCAGCCAACTGCAAACGAACGAATAGAGTAAGGAGAGTGTAATGGGCTCAAGGATCCAACGACCACAGAATCTTCAGTTGTTGCAAACATTAGCTCTCAAAACGGTCCTTTCTTATAAAAATCACTCTACCACAATATAAAAGTGCTTCTCTTCAATTTGAGTGTATCGCACTATACTACATTATACCACACTATAAAAGTGCTTGATGTGTAGTCAGTGCATTCAAATCCACACAGGATGCGCTGGTTCTTCATTACCAGAACAGATCGGTATTTGATGGGGAAGAAGATAGTCCGAGAGGGAAGAGTCGGCGCGTCAGTTGCATAGTTACTTCAGAATCTCACAAGCAAATATGATGTTGCTGTATACTGTGCCTAGGAAGGAATATTGGCCTAGTGAAGCTTTTTTTCTTTAATTCATGTGAGTAAATGTATTAACATCTTCACTGTTAAGCGTACATTGCAACTATCTTCAAACGTCCATTTTAAAAAACCAAATAAAAGATGGTTTTCATTATCTTATGCTAACGCAAAGCAAAGCTACTTTTAAATACAGTGAAACCTAATTAAACGGTTATCTCGATTAAACGGTCACCTCAATTAAGGTCATTTTTGCGTGGAACCGATTGATATTTCCTTAAGACACATGTTTTCAGTATTCACATTTTCAGCGGTTGCCTGGCTAAGCGGCCAGATATAATTCGTACATTTATTCAGTCATCACCTCATTCGATTTTGAACTGTATTGCAATAAAAAGCGAATTGCAGCTGACGGGACGCATTGCCAGATTACTTCGAATAAGACGCCCAGACTCCCTCGCAGGGAAAATTACTTTTAGTTTCAAATAGCAAGAGAACTTTTAATAAATAAATATATTATCTTAATGGAACCGCAACGCGTTCGTTTCTTCCATTTCACAGCATTCCTAGGATTGTCTAACTTTTTGGGAACTGTTAATATCTCACGGAGGACGCCGGAGGAACTCGGTCCAAAGGTCGTTCGCTAACTCGTTCACCCGGCTGCTCAGCTCTGAAGTAACTCATCTTCAACTCTAGTTTGTTTGATTCGCTGAGGAAAACACGTGATTGATTGATTGATTAATTGATTAATGTTTCCGGATGCGTCATTTACTGAGGGTATTAGTCCCGGAAGTGTTGAGCATGTTTCTATCGCGGGAGGTGGCGGTGTTATTCTCCTTCTGGTTGGCGAGATCCGATGCCGACCTACATATCGGCTTGCGAAGGGCTCCCCTTCTGTGTCCGTCAGCGCGGCACCACCACAGGTAGGACAAGGTCTTGTCTCCCGACTAGACGACCGACACATGTGATAGTGTAGCGCATGTGAGCCAGTGTAGACAGGAGAGAGGAATGAAATCTCGCGCCCTGTTCATGGCCAGTTTGTTAAGGAATTGCTCCGACATTCACCTGGTGTCGATCGGAGACACCATGAAAAACTGTCAGAGCAGCCGGCCGCTAGAATTCCCCTCCCGACTTCTACATTCCTTCTAGCTCTCTAGCTAGTATCGAAAATCCTCTTACCATCGAGACTCGACTCCCAGAACCTCCTGGTCAGAGCTTCTGCAGTGCCATCAAGTGATGCCCTGAGTCACCTAAACCAGTAAAAGTGAGTTTCTCGATTGAGAGAACGAGTGACAGGTGAAGGCTGTATTTTAATATTAGCCGAAAGGAGGCAATTAATCCTAAACACCTTGTTTAATATGTATTTTGTCATTTATGGTAAATAAAAATGTTGAAGAGAATATACTTCATTTAACAGCAACCAACTAAATATGATTTGCTGATGACCTTGAGTCAGTGGTCATCGCTATTAATGCCCAAATTTTACCAAAACAATTGGTGTCCAATTGGTCTTCAAGCTTCACTGAATTATGGGAATGGCGTCCATTTACGAAACGACTGCCTTAGCTCCCTGTACGGCGCCGAGGGGAGGGTGGAAAGGTACTAAAGCGCATGCGCAAACCACAGGCCAAGCGCCATGCAACGATGTGTACGAGACGGAGATGAGAGGGTCTGAGACGAATAACAGAAACACTGCTCGCGCTGAGCTTAGATCAGAGCGTTGCCTCAGTCGCTGCAGCGACGCAGCCGAGAAGAAGTCCTAGGATTCGAGTTTCGACGGTGGCGGTTTTTCGATACCAACTAGATATGATGAAATAATGGAAGTCATCTCCGTCAACTATATAAATTTTATGTAGAGAGCCGGCTTTCGACGGCTTTGCCGTCGTCATCAGTCTCGCTGGGTATAGCAAACGTCGGGATGCTGTGCACTTTTGCCACACAGGCGACACTGATGATGACGGCGAAGCCGTCGAAAGCCCACAAAGCCGTCAAAATAAATACACTATTAAGTTGATGGAGATGACTCCTATTATTTTTTCATGTATCTACGTCAACAATACCGCATCAGAATTCTCACAATAGTAACTAGATAGCTTGGTCGAATTCAGCCGCTGTCTGTAGGAGAATTTTTGCGGCCGGCCGCTCTCTTCGGTAGTTTTCCGTGGTTTCTCCAACCGACAATAGGCAAATGCCGGAGTAATTCTTAACAAACGGGCCACGGACTTCGTGTGACCTTTCCTGCCCCTTCCTAGTTCTATCCTTACTCCTTACTTACTCACTCACTCAGACTTATATTCTACTTTGTGGGAATTCTGATTTGGTGTTGTTGACGTTCTTATAAGAAGAAATAAAAGAGGTTGCACATATTAAGTTGAAATGAAAGAGGAGAAACATATTAGTTGGCACAGTCGGCCGACATTAGTTGGCACAACGGCACAGTCGACCGAAAGCAGCGAGACTGATGATGACGGCAAAGCAGTCAAAAGCCGTCTATCTGAATAAAGCTAATATGTTGACGAAGATGACCTCTTTTATTTCTTCTTATGCGCTCTACACTACCACACATGTCGAGGGGCTAGTCGGCAGCCAAAAGCTTGCCCTGGCTGCGGTGGTGCCGCGCTGCCAAAGAGAACTGGAGTGGGAAACCTTTGCCAGGCGGCGTCGGTCGGCGCAGGACCTCACCATCCAGTGAGAAAGGAATCATCGCCACCTCCAAAGACAAAACTTTTACTGCACAAATGGGACTAATCAATGTAACTCTTGACGAGGCCGGGAAACATCAATAAATCAATAACACCGAAAGTTTTACATGACACGAACGTTCTTTTCCTTATTCTGATTGGGATTTACTACGATTACCTTCCTGTCTCCATCAGCAGATTTCTGAAACGTTTCTTGAGATGCTCGCATACGATCTTTACTCTAAACTACTCAGTATGATGAACAATGACTACAATGAAGAAACGAGGTGACTTTTGAAAGGGTGTATACATTTTAACATTATTATGTCAATAAACCTAACATAATAAAATTGACTGACGTTAATAAAACACAGGACCATTACCCATCGCACAATGAAGAATACATTGCGGCATTATTCCTGTCAGTGATTGTATGTTTTCAATATGGTTCACAATTTCATTTGAACAGCAATATTCTGTAATGCTTACTTCGCAATTCAAATGCGAACGAATGGGATGAAATAAAATACTGCACGATATACGTCTTTTAATTATTTTTTTTTTCCTTCTCGGGTATTAGCACCAGAAGCGGTAGCTCAGTGCATCAACTGATATCACTGCAGCGCCTCTGACCGGGAGGTCCGAGGTCGGGTCCTGACGGCGGCGGGATTTTCGACACTGGCTTTTCAGCTAGGTCGAATTCAGTCGCTGTCTGGAGGAGAATTCTAGCGGCCGGCTGCTCTGAACGGTAGTTTTCCGTGGTTTCTCCAATCAACACCAGGCGAATGCCGGAGCAGTACCCTAACAAACGGGCCACGGACCGCACGCGATCTTTCCTTCCTCTTCCTTGTCCTATCCTCTCCCCTTACACACACCCTTACACTCACATGCACTACACTACCACATATTCCGGGAGGCCGGTCGGGAGCTTAGGGCTTGTCCCGGCTGGGGCGGTGCCCCGCTTGTGGGAGAGTCCTGGTTAGGGGGAACCCCACTAGCCGACGGTAGGTCGGCGCCGGATCTCGCCATCCAGCGGGGGAAGACCACCGCCATCTCCCGAGAAATAACATGCACTACATTAACGGGACTAATGACCAAAGCAGTTGACGCGCCCGGAAACACGAAAAAACAAATCAAACCAACCTCCGGTATTGGGGTGACTTCGAGCGTAACAACGCAACACGTATGACCATATTCGGGCACCAGTGGTATAGAAAAGTTACTGTGAGGAGGGGCCATTTTGGCAGGTCAGGAAACAAATGAATGTCATGCAGAGCGATGATATTGCAAGAGATAGTGATGAAACCAGTTCACAAATGAGCTAACTGTCAACAAATGCACTGACAAAATGAGTACATGGACATAACATGCAGTTATGTTTCCAGCAGGGACCAAACTGTAACAGCAGTCCCTTCTTATAGTAATGTCTGTACACTAAGTCCCGTTTGAAAACAAAAATAGAGGGCAACGGACGCCTCTACAAGACCTAAATATTTGTCTGAGGAGTACAATCCTATATGTTGCAAGATAAATAGTAGGGTCTTTGTCCTATTGAAGTTCTTACCTGGAAAGCAATAACATTTTAAAGCTTTCAGCTACTACACACCTACATTGTTCCTTTATTTACTCTACAAGGCTCTGAGGGTAGTTTATATAGCGCTGTTTGTCCAGAGGTGCTATAATGTGAGGAGCAAATGCAGGACAAACTGCACAGGCGTCTAGTTGTCTCGTGGACAGAAACTTCTGAAAAAATAAGTAAGTATTTAAAATATAACTTCCATTTCAAAAAATATATTTTAACTGCTTCTCTCATTTCTTAATTTGTGTTGGTGTAGTAGTGCTATTCATGCGAGACTTAACCTCTCCTCAAACTAGGAGAGCATTATAAATCTTCAGATCACATTTCTTGGGCACATCTATCATCACGACATACACAACTCCTATAACTTCACGTTAAATTTTAAAACACATAGTAAATAGCTATGCTAATAATTATCGATTTTCATTATCGTATCCAATACCGTACTCTTGTAAGCTTATGGACTGCTTAACGGCTTGATATCGATACAATCTGTTGCGTGTGTTTGACAAGCATGGTGATGAAGTCAATAGAAATTTAAATATAGTCCGGTGATTGACAATATTACCTAACATTACATATTTAACATTTCGCCATTTCACGAACTAGTTATACATTGCAAGAAAGAAATCTTTCTAACTCATATTCCAGTGAGTGAAATTATCGCACCCTCTAAGCTTTGATTTACGTTCCCTTTGCATGTTCGAAACCGATCATTTGTATTCTCGTTTCCCTCGTAATGGTTAGTATTTATGGAGTAAACAGTCGCCTGTAATACTCCAGGTTATATACATGAAAACTCAATTAAACACGTTTTAAAAATTTAATTTGCTACTATTCATAATACAATTAATTTGTTCATTGTATTAGGAGTTTTGCTTTAAAATTTAAATCTATATTGATATGTATTGCAGACATTTTCACGTTTTGAGAAAGTTTTGGTTGAATTTTAAATCAAGAATATGTTCGTAAAGTGTTCATACCATATGTTATTCCTTTAATAGATTATTTTTGAGATAGAGGGAGTCAAAGTTTGTGTTTTAAGATTGATTGTTTCTTTATCAGTTGTATGAGTTACTGGTTATTAGTAAACCAGTAATGTGCTAAAAATGTTTCTCTTGTGTCAACCCACTTCCGATCTTTTTTCCTAATTTTAATAACCTAGCCGCTACACTATCGGAATTTATGATACCTTAAAAAGTACCTTTGAGTCACCTCGACCTCAAACAGTTACCTTGAATAGGTCAGTACAGTCAAGAAGAAAAAATATTCGTGTACACATATCTTCCTGCCAGAATACTGGTCACTTGCTGTATTCGAATTGAACGAGGAATATGCTCAAAAATGCCAGGTATAGCGCGTTCTGCCTTACAAGCAACCACACTACACGCTAAGAGGGTTGGTTCGTCAACAGTACCAGAATATACCGTAATACCATCAGAAGCAAAGCACTCATTCAGTATTCTTAATTAATTTTTAACTTTATATTAAATATATTAATCTGTATTCAACACTGAAAGTTAACATAATGCGCCAGAATTGACAACATGAAGGTAACAACTCTTAAGAAATTTTTCCCTTGCAATATAAATGTCTGTTTAGATCTATACAAAAATATAAAATAAAACTGCAAACGTGTTGCAATTCTGCAATCACTCTCCAATTGAGACCAAGCGCTGTCTGCGCATTAAAGTTCGATGGGATTTCCCAAAAAGAGGGGAAAAAGTTAGCAATCATTGAGTACCTAGACGCCAGTTATTTCGAAAACGACATTCAAAAGCTCCTCCTCTTGACGGAACATCATTTCCATTTCGATGTTTGGGCAATTTATAACATGGCACTGGCTCTTTTTCCACCGTATATAGCCGAATCGCGATTTGAATGGTGTGAAAAGAACCAGAGCTTCGCATAGCAGTAAAACCTAAGCATGTTCATCAAGAATCTATAAAAAAGTCGGGGAAAAATCATGAAATTTGCTGTTGATAAAAGTCAGAGATAAGTGTGCGAGAGTTGTAAAACTACACATTAATTCTTAAAAATATTTGTATTAGCAAAGCGTTATTTTTTCCCGATTTTTATTCGATGAAAAATATAGTTCAATTTTATTTGTCACGTCGAAATGAGAGAGCGGATCAGTTAGTATCAGGGTGGCTTTAATATGTTCTTTAACACGTGTTAATTAAAACATTTTATCAGGAAAAAAATTTAAATGTACTGGTAAAACCGGAGAAAGTTAGGGAAACAATATATTTCGAGAAATGAGTGGCCACACTTTAATTTTCTAAGAATGTTGGGATGCATTGAATCAAACGCTTTACTCCAATTTACGTATAGCATCGTTTACAATTGCATTATTGGCGATGTGTACTACCTTTTCAATACCGGTGACATTGACAAAACAGAAGCAAAACCGTTAGTTTACAAGTTTTGAGCTGTTGAGATAGCGTAGTAGTATTAGGATAATTTGTATCGCATTTTCTCCTTAAAACGACTTTCCAAAATGTCAATTTTACTTAAAATGCCAATACAATTTATATCTGATGAATATCTTATTAGATCAAAATTGGTTCACTGTTAATAAGCTACAGCCCAAGTGGAGGAAGAATCTTCTCTTAGTAAAACGTTCTTTGCTCAGTAAAAAGAAAAATAATGATTAGAAGAGGAAGAAAAAGAGAAGTAGAATAAAAAGAACGGGATGAGTTGAGAGACATGTTCTAAGATGAAGAGGGAAGTAGGAGGAGGCGAAAAAGCGCAGTAGAAGGAGGAGAAGGAGGGGAGTAAGAAGAGGAAAAGAGTGGAGTATAATGAAGAGGAGAAAGAGAAGGAGGAGAAGTGGAAAAAGAAAAGATAAGAAAGAGAAAAGATCGTGCGTGATTCATGGGATGTTTATTAAGACACCACTCTGGCATTCTCCAGATATTGATCGCAAAAACCACTGAAAACCACCGATCTCACTAACCGGCTGCTTTATTTATGTTCTAGATAATGGTGGAGTTAGACCTATCTATGTAGCAAAAATTCGTAACGATCAGAGTTCGAACGCTAGGATCACCCTTCACGTAATATTTAATCAACACCTATCAAACTTAGATAATACTTGTCACAAAACACAACTTACAAAACCACAGTAATATTTGAAGGGCTCTGAAGAAAACGGGGCTATCCCACATATTTTGTGAAATTGATTTATTAGAATTATACAAAATTTCAAATATTATTCTTTTAATGCAGTATGTTATTTAAATCTAGTATGGACTTATATGCAAGTGAAGTGTGTTTGAAAGTTGAAAAATATATTGAGTTATATGAAGGAACTTCAGGTAAAATCCTCATTTTCCCAGAACTATGTCTGTGTGGTAAAGCCCTTTTTTCTACTGAGCCCTTCAATTATCACTTTTAAGGAAGTGGTTAAACGTGATATTTTTATGGACCTAATTTGGTTCGTTTGATGCGTTCTGTTTGGTTGGACCCATCGGAATTATTGCGGCGTATTTGTCGGGCGGGAGAGTGGTCGTGATTTGGTCGCTTGGCGTGCCGGTGCGGGGTCGTGCGGGCGCGCGCCTGGCAGCTGCAGCGAGCGGCCGGCCGCCTTCCGGGGGGGGGAATCCCCACGTGAGCTTTGTGCTCGCCCCGCGCCCCTCGACCGGCGCCGCGCGCTCTGAGCGTGCGATGGAGCGTGCCCGCTGAGCCGCGCTCTCCCCCCACCCGTCCCTCCTGCCCCGTCTTCTCCCTACCTCCTGCCCTCCTTCTTCTCCTCCCCCTCTCCTCCTTCTCCTCCTCCTCCAAGCCCTTTTCTCCTTCCTCCTCCTCCTCCTCTTCCTCCTCCTCCTCCCTCCTCCTCCTTCTCCTCGTCCTTCTTCTCCTCTTCCTCTCCTCCTCGTCGTCCTTCTCCTCCGTCTTCCTCTCCAATGTCTCCTCCCGCTCCTGCTCCTCCTCCTCGTTCTCCTTCTCTTCCTCGTTCCGTCCTCCTCCTCCTTCTAGTCCTCCTCCTTCTCCTCCTTTCCTCCTCTCCCCTCCTCATCCTCCTACTGCGCCACCCATCCTCCGCCGCCGCGCCGGTCGCCGCGTCCTGCTGCGCTGCGGTCCTCCCCGTGGCCGCCGCCAGGTGGGTCGCCCCGCACCGCAGCGCCCTCAGTTCATTCCTCGTAATCGCGTTCCGCTGGAGGAGCATTCTAGCGGTCGAGTGCTCTGATCGGTAGATTACCGTGGTTTGTCAGATCAATGCCAGACGAATACCGGAGCGGGGACACGGACCGCGCGCGATCTTTCTTTACTCTTCATTGTTCTACCCTCACCCCTTTCATGCACATGATTCCACTTCAAGCACTGCTACACATGTCGGGAGATCCCTCGGAAACCCTCTCCCGGCCGAAGGAGCCGGGAGAGGTGGTGAGTGGTATTTGAAGGAAGGAATCCTTCGCAATCCGATCTGTAGGTCGGCGCTGAATCCCACATTACGCGAGGAAGAAACACAGCTACCTCTCGGGGTAACACTTTATTACTAGGGAGAGGATTTTATGCTCTAAAAATCTTGAAATATGCTTCTAAAAGTATGCATTGATGACCTAAAAATTCTCAAATATGCACTTTAATATGCAATTAAAATTAACAATATTTCATTTCCTGCATAGACCTTTCTTGATAAAGTTCAGGAGAAGCGGTGCTGGAAATGAAAAAAAAATAAGCAAATAGAATATAATCTTTCTTAATTCGCAGGAGAACTAATAAGAAAATGTTCACTTTACTGAAATCCATTATATGTCTTGTTGTTGTTTTTTTGTGCCTGGTTTAAGAAAATTGAAATCAAGAACTTTCTTGCATTTGCACATCTTTTTTCATCTATAAAAATAAAAAAAATGTGAGCCTATAATTACACGAATATGTGAAAAATCGGCATAGCATATACATAGCATCCAATTCTAACCAAACGTCCAGAAATTAGCTAT
This sequence comes from Teleogryllus oceanicus, assembly GCA_964035755.1. Taxonomy (NCBI): domain Eukaryota; kingdom Metazoa; phylum Arthropoda; class Insecta; order Orthoptera; family Gryllidae; genus Teleogryllus; species Teleogryllus oceanicus. The sequence goes on along the minus strand of CAXIVR010000007.1, from coordinate 86,821,523 downwards.
GCCCTCCAGCAAGGGACAAAATATTCAAAATCCTAGAAATCATCTCTCAACTCTTAATTGACCTTAGCGGTTAAGGTACTCGGAAACAAATAATCGATCTATTCGCGCTCCTTGTCTTCTCGCTTCTCACCGCTCCTTTCCTTTCCATCTGCCTCCTTCTCGCTTCTCTATACCCGCTTCACTCCGTAATTACCCTACTCCGTCCCATTCTGCCAAATACTACTCCTCGCCGCGCCCAATTTCGACTTAACTATTAACTATTCCAGTCCACTGTGTATCTACCCTTCACCACACTGTATTCTCTGCCCAGTTTCGTGCCAGCGCACTCACCATCCACTCATCTTTCTGACCCTCATTTCCACCAGCCCCGCCGCATTCCTATTTATCCACTCTCTGCCACGCCCCTTTCCAATTTAACTTACTCATCTCTGGGTTCGTCGATGGTGTACTGGTTAGCGTATGCGGCCTATTATACCCAGGAGGGTTCAAACCCGATCGATGCCGCGGATTTTTAAGGGCAAAGAAACCCTTCGTATGCATTCCTTCGGAGGGGAAATAAAGCCGGGCGTCCCATGTTAGTAGATTTACTGCAGGCAAGAGATCCTCAAGCCTAAATGAAGCCTCTGAACTAAATTCAAATTGCTTGTTTCGTCGCCCTAGTAATACCTTCGTCCTCCCCTGGTTGGTGAAACAAGTATAGCGAAGTTTGCGACAGAAGAACAGGCCTCGCCACCTAAAATAAGGTATCCAATTGTATTCTGTATCCCCTGCCACGGCCCATTCCCCTCCATCCTGGCTCTCTGGCGCTCCCCTTCTTGCCTCTCACCGCCCCTCCTGTTCTTTCCCTGCCTCCTTCCGCGACCTCTGGTTTTGATTGATTAGTCAGACCGGGCACGTGAACAGCGAAGGTCATTAGTCCCGGAAGTGTAGTGCAGGTTTCCCCCTCGAGTGGTGGTGGTGGTCTTCCTCCGCCGGATGGCGAGATCCGGCACCGACCTACGAATTGGCTAAAGGGGTTTTCTTTTCCCTAACCATATATCACCGCCACAGTCAGGACAAGCACTAAGCTCCCGGACTTCTGGGTCGTGTCGCTACACCGTTCAGATACTACGTGTTCACAGCGCAAAACTCCTCGAATGTCAGATGCTTAAGTTGACTTTAACTCTCGACAACTAACTTTAATTCGAAGCTCCGTGACATGACTAAATGACCCGAATTGCCCTTCCACCCCTACTCCTTTTTTGAATGTATCAAACGTTAACTAAGCGTGAAATAAATTTTTACTGTATTTCGTGTTTTATCTCTCAGGTGTCAGATGGCCAAAGAGCTAGCTTTCTGTAAAGCCGTCCTGGGTTCAATTCCGGACTGGAACAAAAATGGTCTATCTTTTTAATACAAATCGACTCAGCTTCTACAGCTCTGTGATGAAAAAGAAAGCTCAGGCAGGCCAAAAAAGCTAGGTATGATGGAAGTACGTCATGCTCGCCAAATGTCTCTCTTACCCCCAGGCGTAGATAATAAATAAAAATTTGGCCAAGGCCTGGTGACACAGCTAAGTAGCAAAAGTCTGATTAAAAAGCCAAATCCATAATGTAGTTTCTATTTTTTGAGTAAGTTTATGAGTTTAATTACTTTGCATTTATAAAAAATATTTACTAACTAAATTATTGTAAATAAAGTAAACGAGGTTTATTATTACGAAGTAATGTAAAAGTACGGCTAGGTTTGTAAGCGTTACGCTGTACGGAGCATAGTGTAGCGTTGTGGATACAAATACATTTCAACGAGCGGCCGCGTGACGTAGGCGAAACGTTAGGCGTCCACGTGCTAGCCTTTGTTATATAGAGAGCGGATGTAACGTTGGGGGAAAGCCAGGAGACGGCGTGGAAGGGGTGCAGGCTACTTGCGCCGGGCGCGACGGCGCTTCGATCTCTTTCGCTTCGAGTCTTCGTGGTGTGCGCATCTGGCCGGGAACCGGTTGGCGAATGGCCGCGAGCGTGGCGGATAGGGCCGGTGATGTGTTTGCCGTAAGGACAGGGAGACTCAAGGACGAGTCCGTAAGTAGGATGTGGCTCTCGACGCCATCGAATGTAAGTGATATTCAAGGGTAGTGGTGTGGTAGCCGCAGCGAGAGATTACTCCGAGTAGTGGGATCTTTTTAAGTTAATTTAATTGTGTAAATGACGTTGTTTCGGTGGAGGAACTTAGTAAATAAACCAGCAATTATTTAACCCACTCGTCTGTGTATTATTGCAACCACATGACGCCACAATAGCAATTTATTCTACTGGCACTCACTTCACGAAACTTGAAACATGTGTTGCCTAACGTGACCAACAGTAACATGATTCTGTAGAAAGCGTGTGGTTTGGAAACTGGATTCTGCGGATAGGGCACACCGAAGCTATTACAGCTTGTTCGCCTCTGTACATGAAACACAAAATTAAAGGTGTTTGTTATGCACTGCCAACTACTTGAAAAGCGCTGCGAGTTTGCTTCCATGCGAAACATTAAACAACGAAATCCTAGCAGCCTGGTTTACCTCGACCCCGTTGCCCGCGTCGGCTCGCTTGAAATATTTACTCGCGTGCTGAAAATGGATGCAGGATTGAGCCCGACAATTTGTTTACTGTAATTACGTTTAGGAACACCACGGAGAAGAAATATGAGGATGCATATATTTGATGGAACGTTGACTCTCGGGGTTCTGTTAACGTGAGTTGCTAATTACTTGATTACATATTTCATGGGATAAATAGCAGGTTGGCGAGGAATAAAAATAGAAAAAGGCGGACCCCTTTTCCCTTTTCTGATCACCGACTTCCTTGTCCGTTTCGCTCCGTGTCTGAGTCTCCCCTTCCGGAAGTAGCATTCTCGCAGCCGGAGCTTCCGTTAGCTCTGCTGAGTGGTGGTGATGCACAGAAATGCGAATCGATTCGGGAAGAAGCTGCAGCGTGTTCCATTTAAAGCGGAAAGGAAGAGCAATTAATTTTAGATGAGATTCAATTATGGAGGAGAGAAATGAATATGAAAAATCTCAATTACGAGATCGCGTTCAAGTAATGCATTTCTTCAGTTTAAAGACTTCCATTAATATTTTTCATCGTGTTAGTTGGTTGTGATATTGCTTTAATGCTTTAAACAGAAGAGTTTGTTGATTAATTTATTGTTGGTTGATAGTTTTTCTTTAGACTTGTTTTGGCGATACTATTTACGAATAAAGTAAATACAACTAAATGTTTGAGTGCAAGTTCAAGTGCAAATACCTTTATATGAGAGTTACATTCAAAAAGATTTTTACAACAAATTGATCCATTTCTACTTACCAACATGAAATTATAACGAAATGAAGACTGACCATTTATAGTACAAAAAAATTGCAATAAAATAAATATATTTGTAAATAATTGATTACTTGTGATGATTTTAACTAGGTTTGCATACTTTTAGAGTATATTTTTGCTCTTCAAAATATTTAGTATGTGATGTAAGGTCTTATTTTGTAATATGTTCTAAGTAGTGTGGTATCTTGATTTTTTGTGCTGAATTCACAAGATTTATGTGAGATTCTCACAGCTAGGGTGTAGCTCGATTCTATTGCAGCACGCTTCTAGAGCAGCACAATTCTAGTGCAACACCATTTTAGTGCACACCATTGCATCTACAGTCGTTTACGTCATTGGAGTCTCTTAATATTTAATAGAGAATTTATCTAAACCAAATATTTGTGAATGGACATTTCACGTAGGTAGAGAATCACAAACCCTTTTTGTACAAGGGGACTCTGCATAGTTGCAGAATTGACTGAAGGGTATATTTGCTACATCGCCAAACACATCGCTCTCAGCAGTTTGTAATTACAGTTATTCTATTCACGGTGTTCTATTCAGATACTTTCAAGATGGATTCAGTGAAATACTGTATCTGTCTTTACATTCCATTGGAATGCTTTCCGTATCAGTTGAAAAGTTAGGTAATCTATTCGTGAGCGCATTGTGTTCCGTGACAGCAGCAATCAAACATTCCAGAGGCAATACTTGTAATAAGCAAAAGTATTGTCGAACAACTTCACTACTACATTTTCCAAATCAGCGTTGTAATAAATTCTTCTCTCTGTATTCCAAAATTTAATGAAACAAATGATTGTCAGGTGACTTAAATTTCTGAAATTTATTTCATGAAATGAAGAATTTATTAAATAAAATAACGAATAAATTTGACTGTCGAAAATATGAGGAACTATAATTTTACTATTTCTAATTGTCCAAAATTAAAACCAACTTTCTCTTACACCTTTCAATTTCAACAGTTTAAACTTTAAATAACAGGACAATTCGAATATTTCCGAGTTTACGCATGTACGATCGTCCCCTTTAGTTTTTGCCCCTTATATAAAAGAATAAATTCGTTACTCTTACAGACAAGTAATGTTTTGGGTGCAGAATGGAGTCAGTAAAAGACTTTATTATAAATATTAAAACTAGACGTCTGGCGATACGTAACAATGGAATGTGAAGGAGTTGTTTCAAACCAAAGAATCTTCAAATTCCACCATTTTTTGTAGAAGCAAAAACTCATTTTGCAGCTTGTTTTTACTTTAAAAGATTATTTGGGTGAATAAAATGACACTTTCTCTTATATTTTTGCAGTAAAATGTTCGGTTCTTATAATTGGCATTTGAAATATGAAGATTGCTGCGAATTGAAGTAACTACTTGGAGATTTTTGGGTTTAATCTAACAGATTGTGGAATTTTCTAATTTTGACAAAATGAAAAGTAAAATTTCGAGTCTTCAGCTAACAGAAAATTTGATCCCTATTTTATTCATTCAGAATATCACCGCCACGTTTAGAAGTTTCATCGGATTTACAAGGTGTGATATTGGCTATTTATTAAAAGACAACGCATACTTTGGATATTGGCTTCGATTTTTGTGACAAAAAATGACACGAGTTTTGCGAATTTTTAAGACATTTGGGGGGGTTGTAGTAGTAGGTTTCATTGTCAACATTGTCCTAGTACTAATATCGTTTTCAATCCATGTAATTTTAGCTCTTGCAAGTGTTTTGAAAACTTGAAAAAATATAACCGAAAGGGCTCGTCCATGCCGTGAAAAAAGTGACATTCCCATTTCAGAACTGTGCAAAATGTGTAGCGTTTATTGACATATGATCCGGCAGAGTTTTTTGTGTATCATTGTTATGGAGTTCCAAGTATCTCCTTTTCTCTATTTTCAATGCTCGCACCAGAACGGGTTATCATGAATAGGCATAGGTACGCGCACATCGGTCACTGGGGGGGGGGGGGCGGAATGATCTCATAAAATTTTGAAAAGGGCCGTGTCGCTTAATATATTATATTCGCACATTTTCTTGAGCCCCAGAATACTTACCCCTACTCCATTTAGTTGAATTAAGAATTAATGTTAGAGGAGCCTTGTTGAAAAATAGCTTACCAGAAATATTCACTCCCATATATTACCATCTATTTTGTAAATACAAACGAGCTTCACGTTTGATACATAGTCCTCACGTGGAAATAAGCAACCCCCACTCCCCTCGCACCTAGGGAAATGAGGACGAAACGGGCGCGGGTAATAAATCATTTGACACGCATAAGTATGTTAAATTTCTGAATTTTTGCCTTTTTAGTTTCTCGCTAGGTAGTAGAGAGAAAAGTATGTAATGTTGCACAAAAAACGGCGAATTTTCGACAGGAAAACCCTAGAAACTAACAAGGGGATAAATCCAGTTAGAAAATAATCTAAGATCAGTAGAAATTTAGAAAAAAATCCTGTAACACATGGGGTAGGCAGAATCCATATTATTAGGTTCTTAATACCGGAAAATCAAATGTCGTCAAACGTCTGTCTGTCCATCCGTCTGTGAAGCTAGTGGCAACCATTCTGCCGATTTTCTCCAAAATTGATATTCCCCAATCGATCTGGCTGATGCCGCGGCGCTTCGATTTTGAAACCGATATTTTAATTTTGGGGGTACTTTTACATGAAACCCGTGGGACATTTTATAAAATTTCAAAAACTCCAGAGAGAATTTTACGAGGGAACTTTTGACTTAACATTGAATTCTACACTGAAGGAATTTTTTGTTGATATTTTACAAAATCTTTCCGTTATGTATCAGTTTGGACTCAGAATCCGTCGATTTCTTCAGAAGTTGTAAGGATGCTGAAAACTCGCTTTATAACGTCTCTTTTTCAGTACATTCATATCACTGTGTTATAAAAACTGCTACAGAAATTTATTTACCAGAAGTGATGATTCACCATACTATACAGTGAAAATGTTCTGAAGAATTTGTGCAGTAAGAATATGCAAACAATTGTGGGCTATTCATATCGAAAATATTAAATTTCCTAAGAACTCCAAATTAAACAATAAATAAAGGAACACAAACTCTAAATTAATGAAATTAACAATTAAATCGGAAGAATTAAAGAAAATAATTAAAGAAACAAACTGAATTTTCCCATAATAATAATACAGAAGAAGTCGTTACAATAATATTCATCTACCGGCAGAAGCTCGCCGTAGACATCCCTTCTGTCCAACGGCGAGATTAGATTTCAAGCCTTCACGAATTCGCCGATATCAACATTTCCATCTCTATCAAACGGACAATAATTAGACTGCCCAGCAATAGTTCGCCCAGTTCCAAACAGGTACATTCATTTATAACTTCTAACCAATTTTAATAACACTAATTAGTCAGAGTTGCTTGAATACTTGGGCGCTCACCCCAAAATGGCACAATCTCTACGACATTCTGTGCAATTCTGTCTGTTCATTTTTACTTCGTTGTCTTGTCCCCCTGTCATCCGGCATCCACATACATGAGAAGAATGTGAAGGCCATACCTAGAGGGGGGTCAGGGTATTTCCCCTCCCCAGAAATACTCCAGTCATTTCTTAAATACTAAATAATGATTTGTAATTCCGAATTTCAAATAATTGTATGTGAAGTGTCCATTAGTGAATTGTTGTGAATAGTAAATAATGAAATGCCATGTTCACATTAAACATTAATAGCTTTTATTAATTTACATTAAAGTGATGTCTCCTCCGGCGATGTCTCCCCTAGCTTCGGCCGATATTGCCCCTGTATAAAACTACCTGGATTCCAACCTGACCTGCCGAGTCGCCATCGTCGTCCCTGATGGGAGCAGCAGCAACCGAACCCGCTCGGAAGACGGAGCTGCGAGGCCGCGCTGCAAGGAGCCGACCGGCGGCGGCGGTGGGAATGGAGCGTCTCCGATAGCTGATACGCGGTAGATAGCCAGGGGCGCGCGTTTCCTGGCAATTACGCGGCCGGAGATTGAGGCAACATGGCCGCGCAAGGGAGACGCCGCCTACGCCGCCCCCCCGCCGCTCCCCGCCCCCACGCCACCCACGCCCCCACGCCACCCACGCCGCCCCCACCGCACACGCCGTTCCCGCCACCACTGCCGCCCACGACGCCCACGCCGCCCATGTCGCCCACGCCGTCGCCCACGCCGTCGCCCTCGCCGTCGCCCACGCCCCGTCGCCCGCGCGCCGTCGCCCGCGCGCCGTCGCCCACGCCGTCGCCCACGCCGTCGCCCACGCCGCCCGCGTCCACGCTCCCATGTCCGCCCTCACTCGCCCGCCCGCAAAGAGAGCGAGGTCGTCAATATGTTTTCTAGACGCTCCTTCGCGCTCACAGGCATCCAAGGAGAAATTGCGCCCCACAGGCTGTTGCTGCACCAACACGCTCTGTGCATTTCGTGCCGTGAACGCGGGGATGGGGAGCAAGCAAGTCGTGAAGGGAGGATGAACGGACTCGGTGAGCCGAGATGCGGAAGGCGATGCATTTTTACTTTTACCTACGGAGTGGAGAGAACGTTATGTAATACCCCGCAAAAAACAACGAATTTTTGGCAGAAAAAACTCTTAATACAGGGCCCGCCCTGATAACGAAAAAGTGGATTAATCCGGTTGCTAAATGTAGAAAAAATTTCTCTAAGACGTGGTGTAACCAGAACGCCTGTTTTGAAGGTCTTTGATACCGAAAAATCGAATGTCGGCAAAACGTCTGTCCGTCCGACTGCCTGCTTGTCCGTCCGTCTGTAACAACGCTAGCGGCTAAACCGTTCGGCTGATTTTCTCCAAAATAGATATTCCACAATCGATCGGACTGCTGACGCAAGCCCTTGAATTTGTAACCGATATTTTAATTGTGAGGCTTACTTTTCATGAAGCCTCCGAGTTTTCATAATTTTCGAAAAATGGATCCCATCGTTTTTTATTACATTTTCTTGTTAGATAGTGTAAAGAACGTTTAAAAGAATGGTAAAGGTCTCATGTTCGTTAAAAACCCTGATTTTTCGAAAATTGCAAAATATCGAAATGTTTGGTTAAATTTTAAAAATTTTTCCCAATTTTTTAAATTTTAAAAATTTTTAAAAATTTTTTTTTGGAATCTGGTTTCTGATTAGCCGATCATGGCCGATGGAGCTGACGTTTCGACCATCTTGCTGTGGCCTTCTTCAGAGCTCTTCAGCAGTATAGCTCTGAAGAAGGCCACAGCAAGATGGCCGAAACGTCAGCTCCATCGACCATAGCGCGGCTAATCCCGGTCAGCCAAGAATACTTTTGGCATAATTTGGCGTGCAAATGCGGGCGAGAAAATAGTGCTCTTTTAGCACCACTAGTTATCAGAAGAAGGAACTACGCTCGGCGGACTTTTTTGAGAACAGATGAGCTGACAATTTGGAAACGTGGACGTCCCTCGTGGCAATATTTTAAAACTATTCTTAAAGAAAAAATCTTCTCTCAAGATTCAGTCGGAGCTTGTGTTAAATGTATTGACTTTAGAGATGATTAAATTGCGTTCGTTTGAGAACGTTGTGACGTGGTTCCAAACGGTTAGGAACATGGGACATGTGAAGTAGCAGAGTTTTATTTGTTCATATTTATTTTTTATTATTAATTTTTCCCAATAAATTTTCAGAAATCAGAACAGAAAAACAATTGAAAATAAAAAAATCAACTATATCATAACTGTCTGAAAATGTATTGGGATAATGCAATAATAATAATAATAATAATAATAAAATAATAATAATAATAATAATAATAGTATTAAACAGTTAAAACTAAAAAATCATTTGTTCATATTTCTTATTAATTGAATCCCTGGTCTCTTGGTTCTCTAAGTATAAAATTTTTGTTTGCCCCCTCCTTATATCAGAAACCTTATTCAGACACTATGGTTTGGGGCACGAAATTGCCGGAAAGAAATGATGAGGGGTTATGCACAAAATCGTCCCAATAGGTAGTCGTGTCGCGCTCTCTAGCGTTCAATTCTATTGGTGTTCTAATGGGAGCTCTTTGCCTGAAGTCAGTCTCTTGCAGAGTATTGAAATAACATTCCTCAGCGTATCTCCTTGCGCCGAGACTATTAGCCGGAGCGAATGAAAATGTCCCGAGCGAGATGATGGATGGCCGCGGCTACAAAACAGCGTCTCTGTGGGTAGGCTGATACTCTAATGGCTTGAGTCTGAAGCTGAGAGAAAATTGCTGGTTTCAAGTGGTAATTGGAAATGTTGATTGATTGATAGATTAGTGATTTAGGGCGCGTCAACTGGTAAGGTCATCTTCGTCGTAAGTGTAGTGTATGTTTCTTTGATCGCGAGAGATGGTGGTGAACTTTCCCCGTTGGATGGCGAGATCAAGCGCCAACTTATCAAGAATTTCCCCAGCAAGGTATTTCCCACTTGGCCCAAGCCGGGACAAGCTCAGAACTGGTCTCCCGACGTATGTGGTAGTGTAATGCACTTAAATATAAGTGTGTATGTAAGAGGTGAGGATAGGACAGGGAAGAGGAAGAACAGATCTCGCGAGGTTTGTGGCCCCTTTGTAAGGGTACTGCTCCCGCATTCGCCTGGAGTTGATCGGAAAAACGACGGAAAACTACCGATCAGCCCAGCCGGTCGCTAGAATTCTCCTAAAGACAGCGACTAAATTCAGCCTACCTATTGTCGGAAATCCTGCCATTGTCGGGACTCATCGCCTAGCACGTTCTGGTCAGAGGCTCTGCAGTGACATCAATTGATGCCCTGAGCCACCTTAACCTGTAATAATGAGTTTGAAATCTGCCATTCATTCCTTTCAATAACAGAAACGGAAGGTTTTTTCTTCAAAATACAAGGTATTTTGTGGGAGTTTTGGTATCACGATTTAACGGTTCTGGCTGCAATACCTCTATGAACATTGTTGCCTCTACCGAATCGTTGACAATAAGGTTCTAGTGTTCGAGACCTGATGGTGGCGGCGTATTTTCCCACACTAAATAGCTACGAGTAGAGTGCGCTGGGTCGAATTCAGTTCGCTGTCTGGAGGGGAATTCTAGTGGTCAGTTGCTCTCATCGGGATACAACAATCACATACGTGACTACGACCGTAATGATCTCAATAGTTGACGCGTGCAGAATTAATACTCGCTCACTAGATATATCGATATTTATTCGAAGTTGCGACCAAAAGGGCATTACTCCGTATGTTTTGAAATATTACTATACAGAGTGCGTCACGTAACGTTAGCACCTCCTGCAGTTTTTGAACGGTTGAAGTTATTGCAATGCAGTTTTCATGGATGTGCAACAGGGAATGGGGGTATCTGATGCATGTATTGATTTCTATTTTATCACTTGTATTTGACGAGATATTGAGAGAACGTTGCTTTTTCAAATGGAACTCTACATCTTTTGTAGTGTATCGTGACGAGCGTAAAAAGACCAAATCCAATGACATACATATTGTCTTGTGTTAGATAAGCATTTTTGTATAATTGACTTTTTTGCGACTCGCGTGTAACGGATATTTTGTATGTAACAGTCTGCCACCAGAGGTCACGTAGAGCTCCCCCTGCTAACGTGCCAGGGAAGGTGGCTAGGAAGCTCATCGAAGTATTTGAAGATAAGAAACGTATTACAATTTTTCAAAAGACTGTTGAACGTTTATCCTGAACTCTGCTTTTCGTCGTTTCTCATTTTCAGATTTTTGTCTTAATAGTTGAAGGATTAAAAATATGAATTGTCACGACTATGTATTGAAATAAAATTGTTCGTTACTTTGACTCCATTTAATGGGGTGTTCCATTTGGAAAAAAGAAAATTACCTAAATATCTCGTAAAATACAAGTGGTAAAATAGTAATGAATACGTGCATTAATTAGCCCCACTTCCTCGTGTGTATCCGTGAAGACTGCATTGCATTAACTTAAACCGAACTTAAACCGTTCAAAAACTGCGGGAGGTTCTAAAAATATGTGACTCTCCCTGTGGCAATCTGGCACTGACGTCTTCAGATTAAAAACTTCTGTGTGTCAAAGAGACATCAAGTGTAAAGTGAAAATTAGTTGAAGTTCTAAGATTTAAATTTGGCACCTATTTTCAATTTGGCATCTCTTTAACTGAACATCTCCTTATTTAAAACATGTGAACTGTTTCTCAATAGTGCGATATATCGAAACAAATTTTTATACCACTACAATCATAAATAATAGGAAAATAAAAATATTAATCGAAAAGCACATACCTACGTCATCCCCTCTTAAAATAATTTATTTTCCATTTCAGTTATCTGGAATCACATTTTTTAGTTGTCTAATGAAGTTTCTATGTGTGTGTGTGTGTGTGTGTGTGTCTCTCTCTCTCTCTCTCTCTCTCTCTCTCTCTCTCTCTCTCGTGTCTATCTGTGTAGGAACTCTCTCTTTGTCTCTCTTCTCTCTCTCTTTCTCTCTCCCCTCTCTTTTTCTTTCTTTCTCTCTCTTTTTTCTCTCTGTTCTCTCTTTGCCTTTCTATCTCTCCAATTAAACTACACTCCAAATTGAGTTTTCACGCACTTGCAACACTCGGAAGAATTTTAGACTATGGGTGCTGTACGAGAAGTACTAAATGGTAAAGAACTAAATGAAGATGAAAATTATGGTGAAGTATCAAATCAGGAAGAACCACCAATGAAGAGGAAGTATAAACGATGATTATAAGGAAGTATGTGATTATAACGAGAAAGTATGTGATGATTTATAGAAATTATATGATGATTTCTAGGAAGTATATGATGATTACAAGGAAGTAGATTATGACTATGAGGAAGTAGAAAATGACGACAAAAAAGTTGTTGATTATACGTTAAAGTTGTGGAAAATTTGAAAAAATTTTTTTATTAAAAAAAAAGACGAAGCAGAAAAAGCTATGATGACTCGAAGAAGAAACACTTTCTCTATACTGCTGATGCGAGGCAGTAAATTCGTATTAAACATGCATGATGGCATTTGAGGGGCCACTCCTTTTTAGACGATTCGTCTTCAAGTGTTTGCGGTTAGTTAACCTTCTTGAGCGTCCGCGATCAGATGCGCGGATGGGCGGGAACGAAATTGCTTCGGCACTTCATGCGGCAGTTGGGATCTCTCGCCGGAATCGTACGAACACTTTCGTCGACTCGAAACGCCGAATCGATCGAGAGCCATCATTCCACCGGAGGAGGCAGAAGACGGCGAGCGCGAAGGCCCGTCCCGCCATGCACGCAGAACGTCTGCCTGCTTCTTCCGCCGCAGAAGTATCTATGGACCGACTCAGACGAAGTTTAAAGAAAGTATTGTGGCGTCATACGGTTGTAATCAGTACAAAGACGAGAGTGGGTTGTAATAACAGCAGGTTTATTCACAATTTAGACCGTAGTCACAAATAACCAATGCACTGTATACAATTAACTAACTAAATATACCCCACTGCTAGGAGAGATATTTACAACGGCTACCACACCGCAACATACTACCTAATGTTTCGCCGTGCGTAGTACCGCCTGCCCTGAGACCGACTACATGTCTCACTAGTCACGACAATAACTGCCGGATCCTTGCGCCGCGTGCACGTTCGCACTCTCACGGACGACCTACGCTGCTGCTGCCAGGATCACAAGAAGAAGGAGCTATTGTTCTCACGGCCCTTAAATAGCCTCGCGACGCTGCCCCCGCCTCCATTCCTCCGCCCTAACGATGCGCACACCTGTCAGTAAAAACCCGTGCGTCATAGCTTCTGCCTTTGTCTACGCATCCGGTGCCCACCACGCGCCACGTGCCCACGCTGTTTTAGCGACACGACGCTACAGTATTCTAATACGCGAGAGAATTGCCGTCCGGTTTGCGTTCCACACTTACGCTCTTAGTCATATAACTAAAATGGCTTATTGAATATAATGTAATATCTACGGTAAAGAGGAATTTGGAGACACAATTTAATGGTGAATGTTAATGGTCCAGATCCGAACCTACGCATTTTTTTAAATTCGTATTCTTAGATTTATTGCCACAAAAATTAATATCTATTAAAAATGTATGTGTGTGTGACTATTGAAGACTCCGTCAGTGCGGCATTGAATAAAATGAATGAGTTCATAGCTGAGTGAATAAGAACCCCAATTCTTAGCGCGTGCGTTACATAAGTATTCTGGAAGAACGTCATGTAAAAGTTCCAAAATTGTCACAAGAGACCTTTAGCCTTGAGAAAATCCAGGAAAGTTGTAATTCCAGGTGTGTACGTAATGCTTTCGTACAGATCAGATTGATTTACTGATGATTTTGTTTGTATATTTATTTACGTGATATTGACTAATTTAATATTTTATATCGTTTTTTGCGAGTGCGTTATGTTGAAAGAATACGTTGGGATTTATCGACTAATAAATCTATGAACACTAGTTTAACTTCATAATATAAAAGAAATTGTTGTATAGAAGTATCATTTTTACCAATAAAGAAAAAGTCGTATGTAAACCATTCGATATCTTCTAAACATAGTATTAAATGTATGGTTACCTATTTTAAATGTTTAATTGTAATGAATGGGATGACCAATTTGACGTTTACAATAAGCTTTCTCTTTATAAAAAAAATCACAAAAGGTTTAATTTTCATTTTGTCGTGTTCTCTTTTATAAAGTTGTATAGAAAGTAGAGTTTCTCTTTACACATTTACCATCTACGAATAATTTAAGAGATACATTTTAATCTATAAAATTCTGTATTTGCCTGCACTTGGCGCGCCAGCCCGCGTACGGGCCTTGCCTTCCAGCAGCGTCCCAGCCTCGCGGCCATGGGGTACGAGGGTGGCGTGTCGTTAGAAGAAGACACACCAAGCCGTATTCGGTCTTCTCAACCTAAAGTGAGTTTCTCATCGTCCCATGCACATATACTGGAACATTGCAAGGAAAACGCACATTATAATCTTGACCGACCGGAAATCGAACCTGGGGTCGCGTCATGGAAAGCGAGCAATGTGACCAATGAGCTAAACCGCGAGGGCTAAAATTCTATATACTACAACATTAAAAGTAATCCTCTACCATATACTAGAGAAAAAACCTAACCCAGTATCTACCTCTTGCAATTGCCTGCTGAACATTAATCACATCCTCCGGGAATGTCCTCAATAAAACCATCAGACGTCGATTTTTGATACGGAAAGTTTTTAGTTCAGTTCTAAGTGAAAATACATATGAAAGGTATGTAATAAAAGTTTGTATAGAAATGGGTGTTTGGGGCAATATTTAACTGTATTAGAATAATGTAATCTTCTACTTCTTTCTGTAATAATATCATTGATGCTTTTATGGTTTTGTATCCATAACATCATTGTAATGTAACTCAATATTGTAAAAAATTGCAATGTAAAGTGTAAATATTCCATTTAGTTGTCACTAAAACTGCTGTTGATGCGACTTAAAATACATTTTAAAAAAGATGATTAATTATAACTTTAAAAATTACTATTAATAAATACAAATGTTTTTAGTTGAATTATTTACAGGATTGGCAGGCCTGGTGAGCCACTTACCCAGAGGTAAAACAAACTTCCTAATACACTGGTTTTGACAAAATAATTTAAATTACTGTGAACAAAGTAATGTGATTAATGATTTTGTTTGTCATAATATGTAAAATGTTGTTACTTGTGCATAAAACAACAGCGGTCACTAATGCCCGCATGTGCTTCTAAGGTGGTTTAAAGTAATCGTAAAAATCCGTAATTGTCACGTAAAAAAAGTGAAAAATTATAGATTCAAAATATCTTCAGAAATAAAATGTTTTGTCGACTAAGTCTGGCATGTCAAACCGTGTCGCCCGCACGAGATACTTGCCCGTCTGAGGAGGAATTATGAAAGTACACAATGTTGTTAAGGTCGGGTTATAAATGCAATTTTTGTTGAAAAGCTTTTAAGAATACGCAGCTTATCGAGTTCAAAAAGCCTTTTATTTTATTTGAAACAGCACTAGCAAAGTGAGCCTCATCTGGAAAAGTTTATCGCAAGAAAATATTCTGGAAGAACGTCATGTAAAAGTTCCAAAATTGTCATAAGAGACCTTTAGCCTGGAGAAAATCCAGGAAAGTTGTAATTCCAGGTGTGTACGTAATGCTTACGTACAGATCAGACTGATTTACTGATGATTTTGTTTGTATATTTGTGTGATATTGGCTAATTTAATATTTTTATATCGTTTTGCGCGCCTTCTAGAGGCTTTCAACCCACTGTGAAGTGCGCCGTCAAGAGCGAACCGCTCCGAGAATGGAGTGTCCCAGATGCGAGCGACAATATAAAGAGGAGCTGTCAGAGGCGAGAGACGGAAGTGGAGGAATATTGTAGAGGCAAAGAAATCGTCGAGAAGGTGTCAAGGGAAAAGTCAGAGACACGGTTAGCAAATAAAGGAATGCCAAATATCGAGGTATCAAAAGTGAAAAATATACGAGGGGGAGCAGTATGGTAGCAAGAAACATCGTTTGCACTTCAAAAAAAGCGACACCGATTGGGACGATCAAGGTCGCATGATAGTGAGGGCCCTTGGATATAGCGGTACACAGAGTTGAAGTTTCGGACAAGGTAGATGAAGATTGTTAGTGATTCCGGTCAACAACGAAGGTCATAGTCCGTAAGTGCAGTTCAGGTTTTTTCTCGGATGATGGCGGCGATCTTCCCCCACTGATGGTGGAATCCGGCGAACCTATCGGCTAGGGATTTTCTTAATAAGGTATCTCCCCCAAGCTGGCTGCCCCAGCCGGGAAACGCTCTAAGCTCCCGACCGGTCTCCCGGCATATGTGGTAGTCTAATGCATGCTGGTTTGAGTATGCAAGTAAGGGGTGAGGATAGGACAAGGAAGAGGAAGAGAAGATCGCGCGTGCCCGTGGCCCCTTTGTTAGGGTACTGCTCCGGCATCGGTTTGGTGTTGATTCGAGAAACCACGAAAAACTTCAGAACAGAGCAGCCGGCCGCTAGAATTTTACTCCAGACAGCGACTGAATTCTACCTAGCGGACAAGCTTGTGTAAAAAATCCTGCCACAGTCTGGTCTCGAATCTAGGACCTCTCGGTCAGAGGCGCTGCAGTGACATTAATTGATGCCCTGAGCCACCTCTCCCGGTCCGAAGCAGAATATTTTGAACTCTTCAGAACACTGACCACTGTGACCTGGTTCCCTCGAGTGTACAGCCTGCAATCACTTTAAATAATTTCCTTATTAATTCATGTCCTTTAACCTTTCCTTTAAACTAATTGATGAATTATTTATGAATATTTATATTGTATTTATGAATAACTGTATTCATTTGACATGATCAAGTTTCATCTATGCGAGCATGATTTGCTTGCTGTAAGGTTATATTAAAAATAAAGAACTGCCCTGGGTGACGCCGCAGTTTTGCTGGGTGACCCCGGTAGAGAGATCGCTTAAACTAGAAGATGCATGGGACACCTTGTTCAGAAGAGAGTAGGGCACCTACTACAGACACGGAAGCAACGATGTTAATAGAAGGATAGAAATAAGGGCGACTGAAGGTGTGACATGAAGGGAATGGGGGAATAGCAACGACGTGAGCGAAGACAGGAGGGTGGCACGGGGTGAACGAGGACGTCAACAAGGGAGAAAGCGGGTTCATGGTCGAACTCGAGGGGTGGATTCGAGGCCGGCAAGAGAGTGGAAGAAAACCGGGGGCGGGGACAGGTAGCGGGGATGAGGGCCGAACGAGAGGTAGAACGACCGCCGTCTGCCGCTGTAAAAGGGCTGAAAAGGCCGGCGCCGATCGCTTCCACTCAATTTCCCCAGGTGCGTGGCCATGATGATAGCGTGGGGAAGCAAATGGCAAGGGTGTCAGCGGGCCGAGTTCAGGGCGACGGGTAGAGCAGCAATAGGAGCAGTGGTGAAGGCGGGAGCAGGGAAATAGCAGGACGACGGCACGGACGGTGTGGGGCAGGAACAGAGCTATGATGTAGAGAGAGGGGAGGGCTGTCAGTCGACAAAGGGCTAGGCATGTGGAAGCAGAATCCACACGAGTTATGCGCCCCCATCAGGGCGTCCCACAAGGGCCAGAATGCGTTCACAAATCGTTCGGACACGGCAACGCCCGGGTAAAATCCATCGACATTACGATTCACGTTATCTCACAAAGAATTGAGCGAGGAAATGGATAATATGTAAAGCGTATGTAAGGAGTGAGGATAGGACAAGAAAGAGAAAGATCACCCGTGGTCTGTGGCCCGTTTTTCTAGGGTACTGCTCTGGGTATTGGTCGGAGAAACCACGGAAAACCACCTATCAAAGCAGCCGACCACTAGAATTCTCCTCCAGACAGCGGTTG